>CM065678.1:1206364-1211364 GCA_033220385.1 Triplophysa yarkandensis
AATAGTGTTTTTAACAAATGGATCATGTTGAACATGACAACTCAACATATTTAACACTTGAATGTATAAAACAGTGTGAAACTTCTCCTTTAAAAGTGCTAAGTCGGGAAACACGTCTTAATATCTTCTTAATGAGTTTGTGCTCAAGAAACACGTAAACTACTTCAAATAGAAAATAAATCAAATAAGTTGAAGACCTCAACATGAGCATTGTCTTCACAAACACTGGTTGAACTTAAAGTTTTAGGTTCGGTAGGTGTTGGACATTTGTGAGTCTAATGGGTTGTGCATCCATTAGATGAATAATTGAAAGCGGAGCACCGTTACAGAGATCATGTTGATGCAGGAGTTTAGAAACAGAGAGCAGCGTGTGAGGTGTCTGGATAGAGCGGAGGCATTAAGCGAAGTTCTATTGACTCTATCCTGTAGAGATGATAAGCAGAGAGTGGTGAAAGATAAAGTTACTTCTCTCTTTTTCCAGCATGGCTAACAACAAGAATAGCGCTCTCCGTTGTACTTTCTCAGCCTCCAGCCACAGCAGTATTCTCCTGAGAGGGTTGTCTGCGTTGAGAGCTCAAGGTCAGTTGCTGGATGTTGTTCTGGCCGTTGACAACCAATGCTTTCAAGTTCACCGAGCTGTTTTGGCCTCCTGCAGTGACTACTTCAGGTGAGATATTTCACACATACGCTCTAAAGACATTTTTTACTCAAGATGATCTGTTTTGTGTTGGGTTTTGTCTTCAGGTATTGGATGTTGAGACTTTTAGAGAGCTAGAGCTTTTCAATGAAGAAAACATTGCACTTTTCCCATTTATCATTTTTCTCTCACCTTGAAGCTTGAAGCAACAACCACTTGAGATCGATGTTTATACATCCACCAACAACTAGATTGGGACAAATTACTTTTCTTGGAAAACTTTACAAAATCTGTGTCTGAACGTTGCCTGAACGTTTTTAAAGTCCTTGCGTGTGGGACAGTTTTTCTATGTGTACATTAATTGTGAAGTAAAGAAAGAAAAAGTCAACAAACTAGACTATGAATGACTTTAACTCCATCTTCTCAGTATTACTTTTTCTGATCCACACAGGGCCATGTTCACTGGAGGAATGAAAGAGTCAAACCAGGACACCATAGAGCTGAAAGGTCTATCTGCCCGAGGCCTGAAGCACATTATTGATTTTGCATACAGTTCTGAGGTCACTTTGGACCTGGACTGCATTCAGGATGTCCTTGGAGCAGCTGTGTTCCTGCAGATGGTTCCTGTGGTGGATCTTTGCGAAGAGTTTCTAAAATCCGCCATGAGCGTGGAGACCTGTCTGAACATCGGCCAGATGGCCACTACATTCAGTCTCTCCTCCCTCAAACAGTCTGTGGATGCATTTACATTCCGTCACTTCCTGCAAATCGCTCAGGAGGAGGACTTTCTGCACATTCCGATGGAGCGGCTTATTTTCTTCCTTCAGAGCAACAAGTTAAAGAACTGCAGTGAGATCGACTTGTTCCGCGCGGCCATACGCTGGCTGCAGCATGACGAGTCAAGACGAGCTGCAGCCAGCCAAGTGCTCTTCCACATCCGCTTCCCGCTGATGCAGTCGTCTGAACTGGTTGATAGCGTCCAGACGGTCAGTATCATGGTGGAAGATGTGCACTGTCGACAGTTTCTACTGGAGGCTTTCAATTATCAGATCCTTCCATTCCGACAGCACGAAATGCAGTCGGCTCGAACATCCATCCGCTCCGATATAACGTCGCTGATCACGTTCGGCGGCACGCCGTACACCGACAACGACAGATCTGTTAGCCCCAAGGTTTACTATCTTCCTGACATCACCGCACGACAGTTCAAAGAGCTTACGGAAATGGAGACGGGATGCAGCCATGCATGCGTGTCAGTTCTGGACAATTTTGTGTATGTGGTCGGCGGACAGCATTTGCAGTACCGCAGCGGAGAGGGAGCGGTCGATATGTGCTTCCGTTATGACCCCCATCTGAACCAGTGGCTGCGGATCCAACCCATGCAGGAGAGTCGCATTCAGTTTCAGCTCAATGCGCTTGGTGGACAACTTTATGCCACAGGTGGGCGCAACAGATCAGGCAGCTTGTCTTCTGTCGAGTGCTACTGCCCCAAGAAAAACGAATGGACTTATGTGGATTCCTTAAAGAGGAGAATCTGGGGTCACGCCGGTGCTTCCTGCGATAACAAACTTTACGTATCCGGTGGTTACGGGGTGTCCGTGGAAGATAAGAAGACATTGCATTGTTATGATTCATCTTTGGATCAGTGGGATTTCAAGTGCCCCATGATCGAGCCACGAGTCCTGCATGCCATGATCAGTGTGAATAACCGCATTTATTCTCTGGGGGGCAGAATGGACCATGTGGACCGGTGCTTTGATGTTCTAGCTGTAGAGTATTACATTCCAGAGACGGACCAATGGACGACAGTTAGCCCGATGCGTGCCGGTCAGTCAGAGGCCGGATGCTGCTTGCTGGATAAGAAAATCTATATTGTTGGTGGATACAACTGGCATCTCAATAACGTCACAAGTATTGTACAGGTTTATAACACGGAGACGGACGACTGGGAGCGGGAACTTCATTTTCCAGAATCTTTCGCAGGAATAGCGTGTACGCCTATTGTGCTTCCGCAAACCACAACCCAACGCTAAGAGTTTGATCCACTTGAAGCACAATGAATAAAATAAATATTATCCAAACATAAGGAATTGATTGAAAGGGTTTCTATTCTTAGGATGGAGAGGAGTCATGAGGCCTGAATATCCTACCGTCAGAGCTTTACACATGCAGCACAAATGATTTAAGGACTGTTCCTGTTGGTGCAAATAAATAAAGCAAAACAATAAATGTTTGTGATAAATCACAGATTAGGTAGATGCTTGTACGAAACACACTCAATTTGAAAAAGCTGTGAATTCCTCATCCAAATTATCCAACGATCAAATTACAGTTTGACCTATGACGTGGCTAAGTATGTATATTTATATCTTTTGCATACACAACAAAGGTCTGTTGAGCCCTTTCAGGGACATTGTGGTGAAAAGATATTTATCAAAGAAAAAGTTTTGCGTGCCTCAGAAAACTTTAGCGTCCTCTCTGAATATCTGTGACAAACACTGTGTTTGATTGGTGGTGGTAATGCACATTTCAACACTTCTTGTTGATCTAAAATGCTGCTTTGCACATCACCATGAATTCCCAATAGAGTAGTTTAAAGTGTTTTATTTTGACCCCATGTTTTGTGAGAGAATTCATACAATGTTTGCAAGATAACGCAAAACTTTTACAAGATACCGCAAAACTTTTACAAGATACCGCAAAACTTTTACAAGATAACACAAATCTTTGGAAATATTTTTTTCCTCCCTCTCCTATTTTTCTTATAACAATTTTCTATAGGTCCCTGCAAATTTACATGAAAACTTCATCTTGTAAAACACTGTAACCTGTTCGATGATTGATTTGGGGGATGTTAACATGGATGTTAACTGACATGAAAACACGAAACAGTAACAGGTACTATTTGTTCAACCTGTTCAAGCAAATCTGAATTGAATACAATCAAAATAATGCATTCTCTGCATCTTAATGAAACATATTTAGCTGGGTAGCCAAAAATATCAGAATCAGATCAAATCCAAGACACAAACTTCGTGATACATTTGAACATGATGTATTCTGGTACTATACATGCTTTCTGGGAAGTTGGGTCTGATGTGTTATCTCATACGCAACACAACAAATATGAGCATATTTAACATAACCTGTAGATACGCCAAACACAACAGGGCAGCACATATTAACATTATCATAGAATGATATAAAGTATTCATTTTTATTATATTAATAAATATTATGGTAGGTAATTCTCTGTTATCAGAATACTGAAAGTTGAATGGGGTTTGAGCTATTTCTGTTTTGTATTTTTTAAAGGAGAACCTCAAAACTATTTTAGAGTCTAAGTGGGGATAAAAACGTTCATCATTTAAACACTTCAGGGTGTATTTCAAAAATGAGACCTTTTTGAGATATCTTTGGTTATTATTTGAAAAGAAACTAAAACAAGCACACTTTATGATGCATTTTAGACTTTAACATTAAGAGTAAAAAAAGAATAGACTATGTATGAAGAGAGGTTATGAAGCAATGGTCCATGCTGATGTCTTATTTTGTTTTATAAAACTACCATTTCCAGTCTTCTCTCGTACATTTGTGTCAAATGAGTATAAAAAACACAGAATAATGAGGTTTGGTGTTACTGACTCGCCCTCGGGTCATTCCGTTCCTCCAGTCCAACAAATATCCCAGTACTTTAAGAAAAAGCACATGCAGGCAAACTAAAAGTTCTTCATATGGCTTCTGATAAGGTTGAAGAAATGTTTTCCTCTGTTGTGTTCAGATTTGGAACACGGTGACGTAATTGTTTCTTCTTAAATCTACGTTTTTAGTTGTTGTAAGCATTTTCGACATAATGTTGGTTCTCACAGAAAATAATGAATTAACTCAAAACCACTCATACAGGACCTGTCAATAAACATGTTCCACAGATATTTGAAATAATAAGCATAATCATTTTGTATTTCTTTTCAGAATTGATGTGCAGTGTTATCATTGTTATGTTGTCTTGGCAATGAAGTTCATATTCTCTGCATTTCGCCCTTTTCTTCGACAGGACAGTGCAGAAGAGATTGGGGATCAGAGGAGTTTTGCCCAAAACACTAACATGATGTTCAACAGGTGTCAACACAGATACTGTTAACATGTGATTTTATTCTACAGAAATAAAAGAATATCAGGCTTCATCCATTATGATAATACTTTGAATCACCCTAAAATAAGCCATAAAAATGCCATAATTGCTGTTTATTTCACCACTTGTATTTAATCTGAAATATTCCTTTGAGGGTTTTGTATGTATATAATATTGTACATGATGACAGCAGTGAATGACAGTCACAGTCAGCTCAGGGAAACATTGAAA
>CM065678.1:1216364-1238864 GCA_033220385.1 Triplophysa yarkandensis
TCTTCATGTCTTTATGTCTTTATCTTCTCTTCATGTCTTTATCTTCTCTTCATGTCTTTATCTTCTCTTCATGTCTTTATCTTCTCTTCATGTCTTCATGTCTTTATCTTCTCTTCATGTCTTCATGTCTTTATCTTCTCTTCATGTCTTTATCTTCTCTTCATGTCTTTATCTTCTCTTCATGTCTTTATCTTCTCTTCATGTCTTCATGTCTTCATGACTTTATCTTCTCTTCATGTCTTTATCTTCTCTTCATGTCTTTATCTTCTCTTCATGTCTTCATGTCTTCATGTCTTTATCTTCTCTTCATGTCTTCATGACTTTATCTTCTCTTCATGTCTTTATCTTCTCTTCATGTCTTTATCTTCTCTTCATGTCTTTATCTTCTCCTCATGTCTTTATCTTCTCTTCATGTCTTCATGTCTTTATCTTCTCCTCATGTCTTTATCTTCTCTTCATGTCTTCATGTCTTCATGACTTTATCTTCTCTTCATGTCTTCATGTCTTCATGTCTTCATGTCTTTATCTTCTCTTCATGTCTTCATGACTTTATCTTCTCTTCATGTCTTTATCTTCTCTTCATGTCTTTATCTTCTCCTCATGTCTTTATCTTCTCTTCATGTCTTCATGTCTTTATCTTCTCCTCATGACTTTATCTTCTCTTCATTTCTTGATGTCTTTATCTTCTCTTCATGTCTTCATGTCTTTATCTTCTCTTCATGTCTTTATGTTCTCTTCATGTCTTTATCTTCTCTTCATGTCTTTATCTTCTCTTCATGTCTTCATGTCTTTATCTTCTCTTCATGTCTTTATCTTCTCTTCATGTCTTTATCTTCTCTTCATGTCTTCATGACTTTATCTTCTCTTCATGTCTTTATCTTCTCTTCATGTCTTTATCTTCTCCTCATGTCTTTATTTTCTCTTCATGTCTTTATCTTCTCCTCATGTCTTCATGTCTTTATCTTCTCTTCATGTCTTCATGTCTTTATCTTCTCTTCATGTCTTTATCTTCTCTTCATGTCTTTATCTTCTCCTCATGTCTTTATCTTCTCTTCATGTCTTCATGTCTTTATCTTCTCCTCATGTCTTTATCTTCTCTTCATGTCTTTATCTTCTCCTCATGTCTTCATGTCTTTATCTTCTCTTCATGTCTTCATGTCTTTATCTTCTCCTCATGTCTTCATGTCTTTATCTTCTCTTCATGTCTTTATCTTCTCTTCATGTCTTTATCTTCTCTTCATGTCTTTATCTTCTCTTCATGTCTTTATCTTCTCTTCATGTCTTCATGTCTTTATCTTCTCCTCATGTCTTCATGTCTTTATCTTCTCTTCATGTCTTTATCTTCTCTTCATGTCTTCATGTCTTTATCTTCTCTTCATGTCTTTATCTTCTCTTCATGTCTTTATCTTCTCTTCATGTCTTTATCTTCTCTTCATGTCTTCATGTCTTTATCTTCTCTTCATGTCTTTATCTTCTCTTCATGTCTTCATGTCTTCATGTCTTTATCTTCTCTTCATGTCTTTATCTTCTCTTCATGTCTTCATGTCTTTATCTTCTCTTCATGTCTTTATCTTCTCTTCATGTCTTCATGTCTTTATCTTCTCTTCATGTCTTTATCTTCTCTTCATGTCTTCATGTCTTTATCTTCTCTTCATGTCTTCATGTCTTTATCTTCTCTTCATGTCTTTATCTTCTCTTCATGTCTTTATCTTCTCTTCATGTCTTCATGTCTTTATCTTCTCTTCATGTCTTAATGTCTTCATGTCTTTATCTTCTCTTCATGTCTTCATCTTCTCTTCATGTCTTTATCTTCTCTTCATGTCTTTATCTTCTCTTCATGTCTTTATCTTCTCTTCATGTCTTCATGTCTTTATCTTCTCTTCATGTCTTCATCTTCTCTTCATGTCTTTATCTTCTCTTCATGTCTTTATCTTCTCTTCATGTCTTTATCTTCTCTTCATGTCTTTATCTTCTCTTCATGTCTTCATGTCTTTATCTTCTCTTCATGTCTTCATCTTCTCTTCATGTCTTTATCTTCTCTTCATGTCTTTATCTTCTCTTCATGTCTTCATCTTCTCTTCATGTCTTTATCTTCTCTTCATGTCTTCATGTCTTTATCTTCTCTTCATGTCTTTATCTTCTCTTCATGTCTTTATCTTCTCTTCATGTCTTCATCTTCTCTTCATGTCTTCATGACTTTATCTTCTCTTCATGTCTTTATCTTCTCCTCATGTCTTTATCTTCTCTTCATGTCTTCATGTCTTTATCTTCTCTTCATGTCTTTATCTTCTCTTCATGTCTTTATGTCTTTATCTTCTCTTCATGTCTTTATCTTCTCTTCATGTCTTTATCTTCTCTTCATGTCTTTATCTTCTCTTCATGTCTTCATGTCTTTATCTTCTCTTCATGTCTTCATGTCTTTATCTTCTCTTCATGTCTTTATCTTCTCTTCATGTCTTTATCTTCTCTTCATGTCTTTATCTTCTCTTCATGTCTTCATGTCTTCATGACTTTATCTTCTCTTCATGTCTTTATCTTCTCTTCATGTCTTTATCTTCTCTTCATGTCTTCATGTCTTCATGTCTTTATCTTCTCTTCATGTCTTCATGACTTTATCTTCTCTTCATGTCTTTATCTTCTCTTCATGTCTTTATCTTCTCTTCATGTCTTTATCTTCTCCTCATGTCTTTATCTTCTCTTCATGTCTTCATGTCTTTATCTTCTCCTCATGTCTTTATCTTCTCTTCATGTCTTCATGTCTTCATGACTTTATCTTCTCTTCATGTCTTCATGTCTTCATGTCTTCATGTCTTTATCTTCTCTTCATGTCTTCATGACTTTATCTTCTCTTCATGTCTTTATCTTCTCTTCATGTCTTTATCTTCTCCTCATGTCTTTATCTTCTCTTCATGTCTTCATGTCTTTATCTTCTCCTCATGACTTTATCTTCTCTTCATTTCTTGATGTCTTTATCTTCTCTTCATGTCTTCATGTCTTTATCTTCTCTTCATGTCTTTATGTTCTCTTCATGTCTTTATCTTCTCTTCATGTCTTTATCTTCTCTTCATGTCTTCATGTCTTTATCTTCTCTTCATGTCTTTATCTTCTCTTCATGTCTTTATCTTCTCTTCATGTCTTCATGACTTTATCTTCTCTTCATGTCTTTATCTTCTCTTCATGTCTTTATCTTCTCCTCATGTCTTTATTTTCTCTTCATGTCTTTATCTTCTCCTCATGTCTTCATGTCTTTATCTTCTCTTCATGTCTTCATGTCTTTATCTTCTCTTCATGTCTTTATCTTCTCTTCATGTCTTTATCTTCTCCTCATGTCTTTATCTTCTCTTCATGTCTTCATGTCTTTATCTTCTCCTCATGTCTTTATCTTCTCTTCATGTCTTTATCTTCTCCTCATGTCTTCATGTCTTTATCTTCTCTTCATGTCTTCATGTCTTTATCTTCTCCTCATGTCTTCATGTCTTTATCTTCTCTTCATGTCTTTATCTTCTCTTCATGTCTTTATCTTCTCTTCATGTCTTTATCTTCTCTTCATGTCTTTATCTTCTCTTCATGTCTTCATGTCTTTATCTTCTCCTCATGTCTTCATGTCTTTATCTTCTCTTCATGTCTTCATGTCTTTATCTTCTCTTCGTGACTTTATCTTCTCTTCATGTCTTTATCTTCTCTTCATGTCTTTATCTTCTCTTCATGTCTTCATCTTCTCTTCATGTCTTTATCTTCTCCTCATGTCTTCATGTCTTTATCTTCTCTTCATGTCTTCATGTCTTTATCTTCTCTTCGTGACTTTATCTTCTCTTCATGTCTTTATCTTCTCTTCATGTCTTTATCTTCTCCTTATGTCTTCATGACTTTATCTTCTCTTCATGACTTTATCTTCTCTTCATGACTTTATCTTCTCCTCATGTCTTTATCTTCTCTTCATGTCTTCATGTCTTTATCTTCTCTTCATGTCTTCATGTCTTTATCTTCTCTTCATGTCTTTATCTTCTCTTCATGTCTTTATCTTCTCTTCATGTCTTTATCTTCTCTTCATGTCTTCATGTCTTTATCTTCTCTTCATGTCTTCATGTCTTTATCTTCTCTTCATGTCTTCATGTCTTTATCTTTTCCTCATGTCTTCATGTCTTTATCTTCTCTTCATGTCTTTTATGAAAGAATGTTTTAGATGTCAGATAGAAGACATTGGGGTTAGTTGTCACATGTGGGTTACATGTGTTTCTTTCTTAGATTATAAGATTATTACAAACATGTGAAGACATTCTTGAATTCACCTTCAGAATATAGTGGAAAAATGTGACATCTTGCCCGGTGTTCCTGTCATCTCCCAGTAAATGATTTCACCCTTTAGTACTTTAGAAGTGATATTCCCATAATAAGTTGATGGCCATGTTCTTGGGTCACATGTCATGTGATGAACTTTGTGCTTTAGGGTTCATTCATGGGCTCATTTCATGATTCATTGCTGCTCTTCACACACAGCTGCAGTTACAGAAGACGCAGTATTTACAACTAGGCCAGAATCGAGCTCAGTGCTATGGAGGGTCACTGCCTAATGTCAATCAGATTGGAAATAGCAACACTGACCTTCCTTTTCAGGTGAGACCTTAGAACTGTTCTGATCTGTTCTGTCACTTTATAAAGGATTTCCTGTAATCAAGTCCTCATTCTTAGACATTATAACTCAACATACATTGTGGAGAATGTAGATTCATAGTTTGTGTTATTCAGCCGTAACTCAAATTTAATGCAAACAGAGTTTTAGAAATAATCTCTGACCAACTCGGGCACTTTATTATTTATCTAATAAAATAAACCTGAAGAAAATAAAGTAGTTCCATTTAAAGTGACATTGCAATTGGTTCTTTATAGAACGTTTAACATGCATAGAATCTTTCGGTTCCACAAAAGGAAAGACATATATGTCTTTTTAAGAACCTTTGACTGAATGGTACTTTGTTGGTTCTTCTATAGCAATATTTATAGACTTGTGGCAATGTTTTCCGTGGGTCACAGAGCGTGTCGTAGAAAAATGTTTTAACATATTTGCTTATACCAGACTTTTATTTTCATATGCGCATGTGACAGCCATAACGATAAATATGTGAAATTTCATTTAATTCTAATAACATATATGCTGAAGGACAAATACGACCCCGAATATGTAAAGTATGATTTTATATGTATTCGGGCATAAAAGGCTTTATACCCCAGTGTCATATGTAGTGAGGTAGAGAGCATGAAGTCTTGTAAATTAAAACAACATTTAGAAACCAAACTTCCCGGTTAAAAAATGTTGGTCCCATGGCCAAAGCAGTTGAGAACCACTGTTCTAAAGCATCGTTGGAGAACCCTTTAGAAGAGCTGATGTAGATGTAGCACTGAAAACAAATGCCTTTTACTGTTAAATTAAGTGACCGTATCCAAAAAGTGTTAATAATGAAGTGTTCATTAAAGACAAGTGTCATGTCCTCTGCTTCCATTGCTCTTCATTTATGACACATGAACTTGATAATGTTCAGGGGGGTTTCTCTTTGCTTTACAAAAATGTCATGCTGCCCATCCATCTTCTTCAACCTATTTCTATTTGCCCAGCAATGTTGCTGCACTTTTGAGAACTTAAAGATCTCTTAAACAAACCAGAATCTTTTACAGACAACAGTTTTGGACACCAGTCGCACAACACGACATCACGGCCTTGTGGACCGTGTTTATCGGGACAGAAATCGCATCGCTTCTCCACATCGCAGACCTCTCTCCGTGGACAAACATGGACGTCAGATATCCTTCATCGCAGCTTTTACTTTTCCAATGCTTTTCCAAGGATGCAAACTTTTTTCTTAATTCTCATTACGTTGACAGCTGTCCATATGGCTCAGTGTATCTGTCGCCGCCCCCCGACACAAGCTGGAGGAGGTGAAGCGAGTTTCCTCATAGACATATTACCAAAAGGTGTTCTAAGCTCATAATTGATTCACTTTTAAATGTTGGCTTGATTTCTGTGTTTGCTGCTTCTGCTGCAGGACCAACTCTGACTCAGCTCTACACCAGAGCGCTGTGACTCCAAATCCACAGGACACTTTCATTGGTGGATCTCAGGAAATGCAGTCAAAAGGAGCAAAAACACGTAAGATGAACACCAAGGTTTTTACTACACTCATGACATGAATGTCGGTATTGTCAGGTCCATAATGCTACATTTTATGAACAGAATTCGCAGAAATCTTAAGAAGTTTGTTTTCTCCATAAACATTGTCCTTTTTTTGTTACATCCATAATGCAGATCGACAAGGGGTCTGTATCATATAAACAGGTTTAATTCAAAGTGCGTTTTTATGTCACCTTCACAAAACAAAATGTCACGTCCATAACGCTGGAATTGCCCAGCTACAGAATTTTTTTACGCTCATTTAAAATATTTACAATACACTTTACAACATGTTTGTTTTTACATATTCAAAAGGTGTTATTTTTATTTTGGATTTTTAAAGGGTTGGTAAAAATATTTCAAATATTTGACAATATTTATTAAAATTATTAATAATTTATTCATATCATGCAGTCAATTTTATTTTAAATAATTGATTAAATATCCAACAGTTCATTTCTCTGAAATGTTGAGTTAAGTAATATGTATATATAACCAGGAGTTGGTTATTTTAATGAAGTAATACGTTTTGCACTTTAAAAGAAAACATGAAAAAACATTTTGGGGATTTTTTGAGGACAAATGTAATATTTACATTTACATTAGTCATTTAAAGTATCTAACAGTATTATACAGTATATATATATCACTGTATAGAGTAAACAGATGTAAGATGTCTTCAAGAACACTTCAGTTATTATCTGCTGACACTGAGATTCAAACCAACAACCTTCTGATCACAAGATCAACTCTCCAACCACCAGAACACAATTTTTACAACTTTAGCCCGTTCTGATGATAAATGCTGTACAGGAATGATTTATTGTTAGTTAAGTTGGCAATGATTACATTCATGTTGTATTTGTTTTTATATTTAAACAAAACTATATATACTATTTAAGAGGATAATACAAAATCATGTTAGGACTGAAGAGATCAGATGAGATAAGACACTTGTTTAAATCCATAACTTGAGTATTAATCTTGGCTGTTCTTTCTCTCCTTCTCTATGTTTTTCTCTCAGTGCTTTTGCTCACCCCTCCTGACACAGAGGACACAGAAACAGAAATGGAGAAAGATGAACCCAAATCTCTTCATTTAGAGTCCCATGATGTTCCAGGGATCAAGTGAGTTTATTATGAAAGATCTCATGTTCTCCTGCACATTTGATGGAGAAACACGCAAAACTGGAATGACCCTGAACAGAAGCAGAATGTTTAGATAAATCAACACTCATAAAGACTTGAGTAAAAGATGACAACTGTTCCTGAAAAACAATACAAAAGTAAATGTTCTCTATAAGACGTGGACATGTTCGTGAGGTCATGTATATTCTCTTGAATCTTTCTAGTATATTTCCGTCTCCTGATGAAGAAATGAACAGCTCTCTGATGCCAGCGGCTCACAGTACAGGCGGCTCTTTACCCGATCTAACAAACATCCAGTTTCCACCTCCTCTTCCCACTCCGCTGGATCCCGACGATTCCATTACCTTCTCAACCTCCGGCCCCAGCAATAACCTGACAACCAACCTGACACACCTTGGCATCAGTGCCGCCAGTCATATTCCTCCGGCTCCTCCCACCCAGCACAGTGGCTCCGCCCCCTCGCCCGATATCAACCAGCAGCAATCTGTGGTCTCATCTCATATACAAATCTCACAGGTTACTTTATGTTGCTCTATTTTCAGCAACAAAATACATTTATGTGAATAAAATTATGCAAAAATACTTTTTCTTACATCTTATTAAACAATCAAAAAAACATAATTACAAAATTAGTGAAGGCTCCATTTATCTATCATACATATTTTAGCAAATAATGTATTGTTAATTGATGGTATTTGTTTATTATATATTTAGACGTATTGAGCTGTCAGATTTCCTGTTTCTCAATAGCTTTTATGTTATTTTTTTAATGTTCACATGGGCGTCTTCTTGTTCTAGCCAATCCCGATGGACAGCCTGACGCTGGAGCAGCAGTTATCTCAATACTCTCTGCTCAGTTTACTGAATGATCTGCAGAAACAACCGCACACGCTCCATCAGAACATCCGTCTTATTCCACTCCCGCCTCTCACTGTAAGCTCCACCTCCAGCACCGCCCAAACATCTCTTCCCACCCAATCACAGACGGTCACGAGCGGCACTACAAACTCGGTATGCTGTACATGTGTTCTTTTGTGTCATTCTGTACATTCATCCGTATGAAAGCCTAGAACAAGTGTGTCATGTTTGTGAGCTGAATGACTGACCTGGAATCAGTCGCTATTACATCTTTACTTCTCAACAGTACCGCAGTCAGACCGGCTCTTCAGCCAATCAATCGCCAACATCTCCAGTGTCCAATCAGGGCTTCTCCCCCGGAGGATCCCCTCAGGTAAATCTTATATTCTGACGAGGATGGAGCATTGGGTATTGAAAACTATAAACAGGATAGGAACTGGATGAGATTGGACGGGATGGGAATCTGATACCTGAAACGTAAATGTCTATCCCTCTTCTAAAATCCTGTGTGTATGTTTAAATAATGCATGTGTTTACTGATGATAAAGCACAGAATCTAACCAAAGTTTCAGTATATTAACTACAGTTAACTATGATGTCCTTCATATATGCTAGTACCAATTGTAAAGAATTAGACAACACATGTTTGGTGTGTGTATATGAACACAAAACAAGTCAAAAGACTGAATGACCATGCAGGTCGATATCCAAAGATTTGATTTCAACTGGGGAATCAATACTGAAATTAAAAGTATTCAAACGATACCTAACCTTAGTTCTGACATTTTGATATTTTGTGTTTGTGTGCGTGCTTTTGGACGTTTATTATCTTAAAGTAGTTTCACAACTTTATCAATGCCTTATTTGTAGGATTGTATTATTTAAATGTATATACGCACTGGTCACCTACAAAAGGACTTTTTGTAATCCTACATTCTAGAAAATATGTCACTTTGTGTTCAACAGAGGAAAACAAATTATAAAGTCACTCTTCCTACTATAGTAGTTTGGTTGCAAACATTCTGTCAAATATCTTTCTCCGGGGTCATCAGAACAAGATACGTATACAGATTTGAAGCAAGAAGAGAATAAGTTATTCATGACCCACTTTTTATTTTTGGGTGAACTATCCCTTCAAATGTCAAAAGAGCTAAACATGGAAACTGTTAGGAATTGAATGAATGGCATATTACATAATAAACGTTGAATTTGTTCTCTAGATACACTATCATTCTAAAGTTTTGAAACACTTATTCTTTATTAGCAGTATATTTTAATACATGTTGCAATGTTCCTTAAAACTCTAGAATATTACATCTATAACTGCTGGAGTCATTTTGGGACCGAGAGCAAGTTTCCCTTGGCATTCTGTCATCCAGCTTCTTGAGGTCTCAAGCTGGGAAGCTTTTCATTATTTAGTACTAAGTGAAATTTCCATCTGTTCAAGTCTCCATTATGTGAGGCTTTTCCTTCATTATTCAACCATTTCCAAAATATACTAAAAGAAATGAATATGTTTGCACAATGATATTTTTGTCAACAACAATATTGTAATATATTTAAGCATTCATTTTGAGATTAAAGGATTATTTAGTAAAGTTTTTCAATACCCTAAGGTAGTGCACATGTAAATGTTTTGTGTCCTTTTGTCAACATTTTTATGAAATAGATCATAACATAAAGCTGTTTGTAATTATTTTCAATTCTCATTGATAAAATACTTGTCATTGGTTGCTTGTCATTGGTTTAATGTCTTTGTAGCACATTTCAGTGGTTGGAAGCATCTTTGGAGATTCGTTCTATGATCAGCAGCTTTCATCCAGACAGACCACTGCCCTCTCTAACCAGGTCCATGAGTTTAAGTAGAATTCTATGTGTCTCCATCTGTCTTAAGTCTGTGGATGAACCTATCAGGGCTAGTTTTAGAAATATATTTATTTGGGTTGCAGTTGGAGCAGTTCAACATGAATATGTTGGAGAATCCGACCAGCTCCAGTCACTGTTCAACACTGAACTACACACAAGCAGCCATGATGGGTTTAACTGGGAGCCAGCCGGACTCACAACAGCTGAGCTACAGTAACCATGGCAACATTCCCAACATCATCCTCACAGGTATTGTCTTTTCAGAGATGTAACAGAGATACAAAATCATAGATTTGTCAACGTAAAAATATGTTATGGTACAGTATGTGTAAAAATCAGAAACAGATAGATTGATTTATCCCTGGATTTATCATATTTGCTTATGTTAGTGACGGGGGAATCTCCGCCAAGCCTCTCCAAGGACCTCACCAGCACATTGGCCAGTGTTGGTGATGTAAGTTTTGACGCAGACTCTCAGTTCCCACTGGACGAGTTAAAGATCGACCCCCTGACCCTGGACGGACTTCATATGCTTAATGACCCAGACATGGTTCTCGCTGACCCGGCCACCGAGGATACGTTCCGCATGGATCGACTGTGAATCTGTTAATGACACTTTAAGCGAGACATTTAACTGCATGGCCTCTCTGTTCACGATCTGGTCAGTGGCCGTCCCCCCAACCACCCACGTAACAGCATGCTGGTGAAATGCTGATGGCCGGAGGCTTGTGATGGGGGTGTATTGGGAGGGGGGTGTTTGAGTGGAGGTGGAGTTGTTGTATCCACAATGGATAGTTTCCAATGCGCAATACTGTCCACCGTCTACTCTCTTTTTGTGGTCATGTTTTGGTTTTGTGTCGTGTCGCCAACCGTTAGTTTGACTGTGTTATGTTATGTCAGTGCACTATTTATTATTGTCTTGATCCTGGAAGTACGTTGGAGTGTTTTTTTATTTTTCCACTATAATATTTTTTAAGTTATAGGTTTTTTACCTTCACATCATTCAGCATACATTACTGTGTTCATTTATAAAACATATTTATATACAATCTGTATTTTACTATAGTTCTTTTTATCATGTGTTTCAGTTGTTCATGTTTATGTAAAATTAAGGAGCGCTACTCCCCCAGATGAATGGTTTAAGAATTTAAGGGAGGTTGCTCAATATTTCATGAAGAATTACTTCCATAGCGTTTTATTTGATAACCTCCAAACATCTCAAGATGTGACGATTCATGCTTTGATATCATCCTTGTGGTTTTTGATTCAGAGTTGTGAGATCTTTTGCATACTTTCCTTCTTGTACCTGAAGATTTGTTGGTTGTTCCGCTGTACCGTTGCTTCACAGGTGATTGGTAAATGTGACCCAAGAGCTGCTGCAGTAACCTGCTAAACACTTCACTGTGAGAGGAACTGATTTTGCCTTATATATACAAAAGACTGTTTTAACAGTCAATGTTTTTCTAACGTCTCGGAAACGTTTTTCTCTGGTTATCTGGTTCTAGTTTGGCTGCAGTATTCTTGTTGACTATGCTGTTCAGTATTCAATTCTGTATAGTTTGTATTTGTACCGCCAAATGAAGTCGAGGTTTTGTTGTGAAGATGTCAATTTTATGGCTTGGGGAGAGTAATGCTCCTTATTCTCTGTGCTGTTTACATGACTTTGTGTTTGTCATTTTAATGTGTATGTTCCAGCCCTGTTGCACATTAATGTACTGTTGTTTTTCTCGGTGCGCTATACTAAAAGTGTTAAGGAATCACTCATTTGCAACTCAAAGATGCAGTTATGATCTCAATGTCCAGTCTGGTGCAAACATCTGAGACCACATTGAATATAAATGATAGATTTCCTTGCTTCCATTGAAGCACATAAGATACTCTTTAGAATTCATCAGGTTATCAAATTTTTAAGAATCGTCAGGTTTTGTACAATTTTGTGATGGCATGGCCAGTTTAAGTCATTGGAGCTATAGCAGGACATACCAAATGTCCATTTTACAAAGTTTCATTGAAATTTCTACACTGATGATATCATTTGTAATGAAAAATGTAAAATCACGAATGTGAAGTGGTCATAGATTTTGGACTTGACTCAAAAACTATATTGAAAATGTGTGCCATTGAAAAGAAATGGTCTGGTGATTTTAAGATCTGTGTTTGTTGATCAGATCTCAGTTATTTTGCTAAGGCTGTAGTTGGATGAATTTGAAAAGTTAATCTATAGATTCTTTAGGGAAATATTCACACAACTATCCCAAAATGAAAAAAATATCATTGTTAACCCACCGACTTGATATTTCAAACTCTTCTAACTTTCCTCAGAAAAATGTTCATAACAGAAAACTTTTGGTCCTTATTTACTTGCATTGTGAACTCAATAGGGACCAATAGCTTTTGGTATGTCATACAGTTTGAAATGACAGGATGGTAAGTTAATAATGACACAATTTTCATTTTGATGTAAACTATTCCCTTTAACTTGCAAAACTACAAATCCAATTTGTGATTCCTATGCAAACTGAATGCATTAACTAATCAACAATCTGGAAGATTTCTAGTTAAATTAAATTTGTGTTCAAATTTAGCAAAGATGATTGAGTAAATGTTGAATTAAACTGCTATTAAATCAGTCATCTTTGCTATCTGGTCAGGTTTTGGATGTGCTGTAGTTAGACGGAACAAAACAAGCTGCAATATTAACTGGAGTTACACTTCTTCCCAGTATTTTTCCTTTTTTTACATTTGCCATCAACGACTCTCACAAAATCCATCCTGAATATAGTGTACATAAAGTTTATCACGGGAATATGATGACTGCATGTCAAAAGGAGAAAAAACCTTCAGAACGAGGCGTTCGTTAGCTCTTTGTTTAAGGTCTTCGTTAGCTTGGATGATTCCAGTAAAGATTCACTGCACACTAAACAATATCGATCAGCCAGGACACAATGCATGTATGATTTAATGCTTGTGGTGTCATTTAACCGGATTATCACTGATGGTGTTTAGAAACAGAATGTATTTATGATGGGTGCATTACACCAAATGATCTGCTTGCTTGACCAAAGCACTTCTGTTTTATCTTTGGATCTGATCTGTTGCTGTTTTTTCAGTCACGGTAGCATTTTCTGTTTTCATGATTGTAGCATGTTTGATATGTTCAGTTGGGTCATATACCCAGCCTCTTGCATCTTGAGTTTCTGGTTGAAACCCTGTCAAAATCTCCCAGATATGGCAGCTTTCAGACCTATGTGCATTTCTTCGGAAAAAAACCTTCAGGCCATTGCTCCTTGCCGATGGCTTTGTTCATGAATCTCGGACTGTTTTACCTTCTGAGAATGCCGACTGTTCAACGCCGTACATGGATTTTCCTCGATGTATTGTTATGGGATCCTGTGTAAACTGTTCTCTGCATTGCACTGAAGAGGGAAAACTTCTTTGGAAGTGTGGAGTTCATGACTTCCCAATGCAAACTGAAAAAGGGCTCAGTCCGTTTGATGCTTCAACATATTCTAAATATTAGGAGATGTGGACAGACTGCATGTGTTTATTGGTCAGATAATCTGCTATGGATGCTCAGCATCTTGTCAGCACATGCAGCATGCAGCCAAACTGTTCTACTCGACCGAAATGAGCACTTACGTGTATGTCAGAATTGTTCATTCATGTCCTGGTTTTTTTCCTGAAAGCAAACCCCTTTAGCGTAACTTTCCCTTTAAGCCTTAACACAACTGCCCAGGAGTTAGTAACCATGGTTACCGTGTCCTGATCCCCTCATAGATAATACTAATAAGGACATAGTCTTCTTAATGGGATGTATTTGATGCTAACCATAATAATAGTGACCCGTAGCTGACGACTATAACACCCCTTCCCTGAACATCCAATGCAAATGTTTTATTTTGTCATTTCACTTTACGCAGGTTTAATACGATGATGTTAAAAACGAACAGCTCGTAGATTACAGAATGTGCATAAAGTCTTTGTGAAGTTTTATGTTTAAAGTCTTTATTGGACTTAATGGTATATAAGAACATATCACTTGTGGTTTTCTAGAGCTTTTATTGGGTCGGTTCTATAAAGATGCCCCGTTTTGTAGTCGTTGTGCTGATGTGCTCATCTCTTTCTGCGTCTCTTATTTGTGATAATGTATGGTAGAACGAGCTGATTTTGTCCTTGTCGTTTTACTGGTCTTTTTCCTTTCTCAGAAAATATGCTAATATGGATGTGCATGATGTCTCAGCTGCATATGTATCAGAGCCTTCTTGTTATAT
Source organism: Triplophysa yarkandensis (assembly GCA_033220385.1). Lineage (NCBI taxonomy): Eukaryota > Metazoa > Chordata > Actinopteri > Cypriniformes > Nemacheilidae > Triplophysa > Triplophysa yarkandensis. The sequence goes on from CM065678.1 coordinate 1,230,671, forward strand.
TATTTATATTTTGTAACCTGTATTTCTGTACGTGTTTTTAAAATACATATACATATATTAATATATATTTCATTACGGCGTTTGTGACTTCACTGCTGATTTAGTGTTCGAGGTAACAGGAATGAAATATTTCGACAGAAGAGCAACTAACAGACACATTTTGCTGTTTTTATTTTTCCGTCCAATATATCAAGCTTTACATGTGGTCAAAAACACTGACCAGAACAGAGTACAAGAGTGCGGGGAATCCTCAGTACTCCATGTCCTGTCCAGATCATTTGTCTAATGATCATTGGAGAAAGTGAGCTTATTTCTCTTGCTATAGCACCGGGGAAATGTCCCAGTGCTGTTATACTAAATATCTCTCCTCTTTGGAATGATGCCCTAATCATTTAAGTAGACTGGAACTGATATCAAATTATCACAGAAATATACAGCTCAAAAAACACAGTTTTACTGGCGTTACGTCTTGTCATTTTATAAATGTGGAGTCTGGGTTTAAAAAAGCTGGATTTGCTGGGTTCTGAATGCCTCAAAGTCCTCAGGAATGGTATCTGTGGATCAGAAGGAAATATACAACAGATTTAGAGACGTACACATTTACATCCTGCAACTTTGCATGTTGGCAATCCATTAGATATAGTTTAATATCGGCAGAGCAATAAGCAAGAGCACTTCATCTCATCAGATAATTCAAAGGGAAAGATTAAAACGTTATACATAAAATACGGGTTAAAAGTTTTAAAAACACCAACGTATTTACTAACTTCATATTTATATTTTATATTTCAACACTTTATAGTAATACTAAACTCATCAACTCTCTATGTTTGCAAAATTATTTGTTTGTAGATAAAATCAGTTTTAAGATAAGTTCTTACGGAAGTGTTTTAAACATTTTGAACACTTGTGTATTTTACTATACAAATATTAATACATAATACAAGTATTAATAAGTATTTTCGGACCATTTTGCAGGGTGTAAATAACACCTTGTGAAGAAGCATTTCCTATTTATTTTGAACACTACACAACTGCTTGAACAAAAGAATAAAAATGTTCAGCAAAAATGTAAAATTAAAATAATGAATGGAAATTTCAAAATAAATAAATAAAAATAGTCAGTAACCTTTTACAGTAAGGTTGTTATTGTAACATCAGTTTAATGCATTAGCATTTCTGCATACATAAATATTTTAAACTGAAAATGTGAACAAACAAACATGTTTATGAACAAACATTCACAAGAATGGAAATATTCGTAAAGTTTTATTGCTCAGTGTTAGTTGCTTGTAAATGCTTTTCACAATGATTTCTGTGTTGATGGAGGAAATGATGATTTTACTGACCATTGCATCTGTAACGTAGGTTGGCCCAGATGATGTTCTCCTGAGAGAAGCAGAAAACTCCCAGTCGGCCTCCTCTCATGGTTGTGTCAATGATAATTCCTGTATCTGCAACCATCTGTGTGCCTTCATAGAACCGAACCCTGTATCCATCATATAAAGTGCGTTTAAAGGAGAACACTGCTTGTAGAAGACAATAATTTGCTGATCTTACACTTTTATTACCTGATGTAACCTTCCTGAGGTCTGTGCTGCAGGAACCAACGATACGAGGTCTTATCTTTCCAGCCAACGTTTCTGGCATCTTTCCACAAGAGTTTCACCTGGTTAGATGAGTCACCTGTGTGCCACAGAGAGTTGCGAAGGTTCTCTCCGGGACCAGTGTCGGATTTTACTGCCTACAAAACAACAGCAAAAAACAGATCAAATACTTCATCACACTTCAATTAGGCTGTGAAACTCGGATCATACCTTCAGCTGGATACCAGGCTCGGCAACAGCCCTAAAAGGATTGGCCTGCCAATAGATCTGTTCCACCTGTTTCCACATCACCACATAGAAACTGGAACTGTCCTGATAGCCAAAGATAAAGCCCGCATAGTCATCATCCGTCTCAGTATTCACATGAAACGTCCCTTCAAAATCCACTCCATTGAAGGCGGTGTAGCCTACAGTTTGAGAAATCCGAAAGCAATGAGCTTCTGTTGAGCATCATGTACACTTTAGTCTTTATTCTTCTCATTACATCTTACCCACAGCCAGTCCAGGATCACTGTTCATGGTCTGAACAATCTCTCTTCCCTGTTGAAAGGAGAAGCTTTACTTGATCAAATAAACACTGTGAAAACCACAGCAACCGAGAACCATGTTAAAGGGACAGTTCATCATGAATTACTCAAGCTCAAGTCATTTCAAACCAGTGTTGATTTCCTTGACAAAATGTTTTCATGATAGTTATCACCGACAAAAACTAGATGATAACTTTTACAACGAGACAAAAGTGTGAGGATGGTGCCCTAGAATTGTTTGTTTTCCCATATTCTTCAAAATATCATCTTTTTGTTCAACAGAACAACTGTGGTTGTCAATGGTGTCCTCGAAATCTTAGTTGCTAACATTCTTCAAAATATCTTTTTTGTATTAAAAAGAATTACTGTGGTTATAAATGGTGCCTTAGAAATCTCTGTTAAGACATTCTTCTAAATATCGCATTTTTTTGTCAACAGAACTACACTGGCAGTCAAAAGTGTCCTAGAACTGTTTTTTTGTGTTCAACAGAACCATTATGGCTGTCTATGGTGCACAAAAAAATTCTGTTATTCAAATTTTTTCTTTCCAAATATCTTTTTTGTGTTCAAGCAAGCACCCTCAAATTGTTTGGAACAATTTGAAAGTGAGTAATTCACGGAATAATTCTCATTTTGATTGAACTGTTCCTTTAATGCAAAAAGATGCAACGTTACCTGATTGAGAACCACCCAGTTTGGATCAATCTGTGCATCACCTTCTGGATCCAGAACAACAGTCTGATAAGTTCTGAAGTCAGTGAGAGTGACCTCTGCGTTCTCAGGACAAGCGTCAACCACGTCGCTGATCGTATCATTGTCAAAGTCGTTCTCACAAACATTGCCAATTCCATCACCTGCAAACAAAGAGAAAAACAATCTTGTGTCAGAGAAAAACTAAAATACAGCCTGGAGAAGATATTTGGAGAAATCTCTGGGGTTTTATGCTCATACAATGAAAGTCAATGGATGTTCAACATTCTTTAAAATATCCTCAGTTGTGTTCTGCACAAGAAAGTCTTGTGGAATAACATGAGGATGAGTAAAGCATGACAGAGTTTCGACAGGGAATCAATCCCTGGGCCAAGGGCACAGCTCTACATCTCAGCACATCACCCAGACAATGGCTCCAACAGAGTTCTCATTTTAAAGGAAACCATCATGTTTCTAACTGTCAAAGTCTTCCTGCAGTGGGTTTGGGACCAGGCGGCAGTTATCTGGACCAGGTGGAAGAAGATCAGGAACGCCATCATTGTCGTCGTCATCGTCACATTCATCTCCAATGCCATCTTTATCTGTGTCCAGCTGAGAACTGTTGATAACTGCAGGACAGTTATCTCTGGAATCCTGATGCCCATCTCCATCACTGAAGACAGAAACATTGGACAGAATAAATCCCTGCCTAATCGATGGCAATTATAAATTAAACATGACAATTCTATCCTGAATTACTCATTCTCAAGTTATTTAAAATCTTAACCAAATTCTTTGTTCAATTATACACAAAGAAAGATATTTAGAAGAATGTGATCAACTGAAATATATATATATATATATATATATATATATATATATATATATATATATATATAATTAAATATTCAAATATCTGCCTTTGTGTTCAACAGAACCAAAATATACAGTCCTATTTTCTATTATGATTGGTGCTCCAAGAAATCTCAGAAGATAACATTCTTCCAAATATCTTTCATTGTCTTCAATCTAAGCAAGACTTTAATACAGGTATAGAACAAATTAAGGTAAGTAAATCGCAGTAGAATTTTTTATTTTGGGTACATGTTATACAGCACCTGTCTTTGTTGGTGTCACACGGATCCCCAATTAAATCATTGTCCACATCCATCTGTGGAAGAAAGAAAAACATTATAATTTCATGTTCAAAGAGGAATTGTGTCATCATTTGTGCATCTAAAACACTAACTAAATTGATATTTTGTACAAGAAGCATTAAAGAAGAGTGTGATGTGATCTGACCTGATCTGGATTGCGGATGTAAGGACAACTATCACAAGCATCACCAACATTATCACCATCTCGATCTTTTTGGTCCCGGTTTGGTACCTTTTTGCAGTTATCCTGAACATTTTTGATCCCTGGGAAGTGAAATCTCTAGTTAAATAACTTTAAAACAAGGTTTCCAGGAAGGATTGTTAAAGTCTTACCATCCCCATCTATATCATCATCACATTCGTCACCGTCACCATCACTATCTGTGTCCTTCTGATCATTGTTTTTAATCAGACGGCAGTTATCGCAAGCATCCCCGTAATCATCCTGATCAATGTTCTTCTGACTCACGTTGGGGACGAGAACACAGTTATCCTGTAAAAGAATATAGCAGTGTAACCTGATTGAAGAATACATTTAATAGGAATAAAGTAATAGATTCTACCGACTTCTGTGTTTAGGATGCCATCTCCGTCCGCATCATCATCACATGCGTCACCAATGCTGTCTCTGTCTGCATCCTCTTGACCAGAGTTAGGAACAGTGAGACAGTTGTCCTGCAAAATCATTTTTGAGATGGTTATTTAAAAGATAGTTTTCACGATACTGGTTTTAAATGAATTTCACCTTTGCACAGTTCCTCTCGGCACAATTCAACTTTTCATCGGGAAAGCCATCGATATCAGTGTCTGGCCCACACAAGTATCCATTCCCAGCCCATCCAACACCGCACTGAAACAGATCAGCTTAAGAGTAGTCAAACTCATACAACACTCCCAATAAAAGCCTTTATTCTTGTGGACTTACCACACATTCGATCTGTCCGTCGCGGTGAACGACGCATTCTGCACTGGAGTGGCAAGGGTTCGGCTGGCCGTTCCCACAGGCCCGCTCTGGTTTACAACCTTTCACCTGATCTCCTGTATAACCAGGATTACAGCGACCACAGCGAAAAGAGCCCTGATATAAAAACACTGACCTACATAAACAATTCACAACTTGTTGATATGCAATATAATCATGTTTCGTTTAGATCACACAGTACAATCCAGAGCGCTGCATGAGAATGAAGATCTTGTGTAACCAGAATTCAGGAGTTTAAACTCTTATGAGACAATGGTTCCTTCTGGGTTCATTGTAGAAGGACCACAAATACACCAAAAATGGTTTATATAAGATTAATCAAACGTATGATTAAAACTTCTGAAGTCTACATTAATAATACATGATATTTGTATTATGATAATATGTATTTTTTGCTTATTTTAATTGAAGTAATGTATATATATAAAGTTTTTTTAATTTGTAACAATTTTCATTATGTTATAATTTAATGTTTTTATTGTGATAGTTATAGAATCTGTATTTGTTATAGCATTGCTTAATCATATTGTATTTTGTGTGTGTGTGTGTGTTTGTGTGTGTGTGTGTGTGTGTGTGTGTGTGTGTGTGTGTGTGTGTGTGCGTGTGCGTGTGCGTGTGCGTGTGCGTCTGCGTCTGCGTCTGCGTGCGTGCGTGCGTGCGTGCATGCTTGCGTGCGTGTGTTCTTTTAATTTAAAATATTAACTTTGCTCCACACAATTCTCGCAAAAGTTAAAAATTCTCAAAATATATATTATTTTCAGTGGCAAAATCCGGCCTATATATTGACTTTGATTTACAGTTGCTTTAGGATTTAAAATAAATCTTATTCACATTCTTTATGACTTTGAGCAGTGGTGATAATGGTTTTCTCAGACAGAAGTATATCATGTACCCAGACTATGTTTCTCCTCCTTTTCTGGTTTATGACCCATTTGTTCAGAAACAGATTTAGACCACATGTGCATGCCAGGCTCCGAGGGGTCTTGACAGGCTGTAAAGTATCACTCACCGGTGTGTTTATGCAGTTGGAGTTCTCCACACATCCTCCATTTGAGTTCTCACATTCATTTATGTCTGTGCAGATCTGCAAATATCAGATTTCATTTCAGATATTCAATCCACTGACTTAAAGATTCACCATAAGACTCTTGTAACAGAATTAATACCTGCTTGTTGGCAGATGCGTACGTGAGTCCTACCCCCTGAACCTGAGGACCGCTGTAGCCAGCAGGACAAGGGCCACAGCGGAAACCAGGTGATGTGTTAATGCATCTCACTCCCATGTGACACGGCATCACAGCACACTTAAATCACAGGAAATTAAGAGACTTAATAAAACTTTATAAATGTTTTAAAAACCATAAAAAAGATTTTGTTCTGTGGGAAATAATTGATTTTATGTAATGTATATATATAAGGGAGAGTTGTAAAAAAGTATTTCTTTATTAAATACATATTTGCAATATACACCTAATTTTTGGGTGAAAACTAAAAGAAACGTTTGAATTAATAAGATTTACTCATTTCTTGCTTACATTAAATTAACAGCTTTAAAATGTAATCTTTTTTAAAGTGTAAATTCTTTTATGTTTTTGAGTGTTCAGTCATATATGAATACATCTTCATAAAGATTTGAAAATATTAAATCTTAATATATGTAAAGAATATAATAAACTGTATGTATTGTATATGAAAAAATTGGTATTCATAATATCCTCTTCAAACCACAATACACGCAACATTATTAACACTGTTATAAAAACTAAAAAAGAAATGAAATAAAATAAAAATCACAGACATGAAATCGAATATGAATATGTAAAATTTAATTCAATTCCAAAGAGTTCTCAATCCTTAAGTGTCAACTTATAATTCCGAACGGGTAAAACACAAACAGTCCTCTCACCTCATCAACATCAGTACAATGACTTCCATTTCCTGTCATGCCATCTGGGCACGGGCCACACTTGAATCCGCTGGGTGTTGGAATGCACTCAACACCAGAATGACAGGGGTTAGGATCACATTCATTCTGAGGTTCAGCCGGTCGCATACCTACAGAAGAACACAGCAAAAGAATCCCCAATTCAGACGAGACACCTTTATTTAAAACCTGATATGATGATAAGCTTAGAATTCCTCACCACAGGCTTCACACTCCATAACAGTGTTCTTGAGGAAAACTATTTCCTGTATCTATCGTTGTCAAGTTATAAAAAAAAACAGAAGGCATGACATGAGACATTTTTAACAATTTCAATAAATGATCACAGGTACCAGACATTGATGGTACAATTCTTTAGTAGTACCATCTCACATTTTACTGTAGTATAAAATACATATATTTACAGTTGTTCAGAATAAAAGCACACGTCTCTACGACATTAAGAAATGTAACATTTGAATCATTTTTGAGGGACAGATGTAAGATTAGAAATAAACTTACCTGTTGTTTTAATAATTCTTTGATTTCAGCAAGCTCTTGGTTTGTGCCTTTAATCTGTTTGATAATTTCTCCATCTGTGGGGAAGAAAGGGAATTTAACACTCTTAAAAACCTCACAATACAAATTCTGTCGGGATTCTCTCACCTTTATGTGAACTGGAAACAACCTGTACAAAGACTTTCATTGTATGTAAAAGAGCACTATTTGAGATGCTACTAAACTTCTTTTATGACTTTGTAAAGAAAACATTTTTATGAGTAAGCATTGACATATGTTTCATTTTAAGGTAAACTATCCCTTGCAAACCACAGAAGCATGACGGCTTCATGATTAATGGGAATAAAGCTCAGATTATCGTAATGTATTGTCCAGCAGGATGATATTCAGCCTGTGACTTTTATAATCTCTCTTACAGATATACATCAGGCATGTCATATATAAAGTCCGAGCTGATGAGAATTATTGAGTGATTATGCATGATATATTTCAAATGCAAAGCTCAGTCCTAGTGCTTAAAGGCCAGATTTCAAACTTCATTTGGATTCTTCTCACGGCTGCGCATGCTTTTATGCCAGCATGAGAGAAAACCATTTCTGGTGGGATTTATGAGGATGGGTTTGAGCTGCTGACCACTGATCACTGAAATGAACCTTACACCGTTTATGTCCATTTGTATTTATGTTGGGTTACATGTAGTTTTTAGGGCATAATGATAATACATTTGAGTAAGCAAAGGATCCAGAGAAGTTAATGGGTTTTCTGTCAGAGGTCTCCCACCCCCGAGG
>CM065678.1:1240963-1245963 GCA_033220385.1 Triplophysa yarkandensis
AATATATATATATATAAATATGTTTTCAAATAATATATATACAAATGTGTTTTCAAATAATATATATATATAAATGTGTTTCAAATAATATATATATAAATGTGTTTTCAAATAATATATATACAAATGTGTTTTCAAATAATATATATATAAATGTGCTTTCGAATAGTATATATATAAATATGTTTTCAAATAATATATATATATATATATATATATATATATATAAATATGTTTTCAAATATATATATATATATAAATGTGTTTCAAATAATATATATATAAATGTGCTTTCGAATAGTATATATATAAATGTTTTCAAATAATATATATATATATATATATATATATATATATATATATATATATATATATATATATATATATATATAAATATGTTTTCAAATAATATATATATATAAATGTGTTTTCAAATAATATACACAAATGTGTTTTCAAATAATATATATATAAATGTGTTTTCAATAATATATATATATATAAATGTGTTTTCAAATCATATATAAATATATATATATATAAATGTGTTTTCAAATAATATATATATATATATATAAATATAACCTATTGTTGTATTGTTCACCTACTGTTGTATCGGCTATTTACTGCTTCATTGTCTCCTCGACTATTGTAAGTCGCTTTGGATAAATGCGTCTGCTAAATGACTAAATGTAAATATATGTAAATGTAATATTTAAGTATATTATATAAGTGTGTTTTCAAATATATATATATATATAAATGTGTTTTCGAATAATATATATATAAAGTGATTTCAAATAATATATACATAAATGTGTTTTTGAATAATATATATATATATATATATATATATATAAATGTGTTTTCAATAATATATATATATAAATGTGTTTTCGAATAATAATATATATAAATGTGTTTTCGAATAATATATATATAAATGTGTTTTCGAATAATATATATAAATTTGTTTTCAAATTATATATATATATAAATGTGTTTTCAAATAATATATATATATAAATTTATATATATACATATATATATATATATATATATATAAATGTGTTTTTAAATAATATATATATATATATATAAATGTGTTTTCAGGTAATATATATATAAATGTGTTTTCGAATAATATATATATATATATATATATATATATATATATAGATAGATTATATAGATAGATAGATATATAGATATATAACACACAGGATCGTTTCCCCTACAGATAAAACAAATATAAAATGGATATTTATATATAATTTTGATTAATTGAACAGAGGCAATCCAAATATTTATATATATATATATATATATATATATATATATATATATAAATGTGTTTTCAAATAAGTATGTATATTTAAATATATATACAAATATGGTACAGTTTTAACTACAAATGAAACAATAACCTTAACTTTCACAGTTTACTATTACTATAATTATTTTTTTACGATCATGTAAAGCATTATTAATCAACGTTCCTGAAATCACACAAATAGTTTTTCTTTTATTTTAGGTCGAACCATTGGAATAAAATAAAATTGAGAAATTATTTTAAATCCACCACAATTCAACATGACTCATAAAGAAACAAGCTTCTATTTCTAATAGGTTTTATTAGATCTAACAAACAAACAAACAACAAGGAACATTAAAGCACTAACCTTCCATCTCACAGTTATTGTCCTGAGAGAGCTAAATCTAAGTTTATTGCAAGAATCAATTAAATTAGTCGAGAGAAGGTTGAAATCGAATGCCATTAAAGTTGTCGTGTAAAAAACGGTTAAAATAGTTTCTCGCTGTAAAAAATGTAAACAGTTTATTTGGCAGATGTTATTATGTTAACCGATTCCACCTTTGCTGTTTCCTTTATTATAAGTCTTTAGTGATGTACTGCATGAGAGCACAAATGGGTTTTGTTTTAAAAAAGGTGATGACAACAGAGAAAGACACAAAGGGAGTTTCTAGAGAGGCGTTCATGTGGAATTGTTATTATTAGCACTAGATCATGTATGTGGCTTCACAATAGCATGTGAGAGTCGCAGTTTCTAACTGCTCAGGTCGATCATCAAGTGCTCGTAAATCTGTGTCTTCCCTTTAAAACTGGACGCCAGCAGGAATTCTCTGTGGTCAATGGACATCAGGGAAAAAGCTCTCGGCGCCTGGACGTTGAGCTCCTGGAAGTGCACGAACTGGCTCTTTTAGCGTCCCACTGATAGATCTGGGTCAGCGAGTAGTCACTGCCTAGGATGGCGTACTGCCAGTTGTTGATGGAGACGGGCTGAAACACCATGGAGCCCCGCGAGGGCAATCGTCTGTATTTCTGTGAACATGGAGCCGTCCCATGTCATCACCTTGGAGTCGCCGATGAAGCGCGTCAGACAGATGAACAGCTCCCCTTTCACCTTGAAGTGCTTGACGGCATAGACGTCCTCCATCTCGGGGATATCCGTCCGCCTGTCGAACTGCTTCTGGCTTTTGTTCCATTGGTAGATGACGGGCCGCTGCGAGCTGCTGGAAAGATGAGGTGGGGTTGCCGCCGATGTCCAGGTACTCCCACGTCCGTGTCTCGGTACCACGCGTGGAGAGACTGGTGGGAGTAGAATCCGTTGCCATTCCACTTGTAGACGGTGGTGGAACCGGCCTTGGAGCTGTCGGCTATCACGAAGAAGTATTCGCCTTCCAGGCGGAAGGTCTCGATGTCGTTGGGTTTTCTGATCTTCAGGATGTCGATATCCTGGATTTTGATGAATTTGTTGGCAGAGCTGTCTCGCTTGTAGATGTGAGAGCCACCGAAAAGTTGGGCAATGATGATGAAAATGTGGTTTTCAATAACCATTGGCTTACAAACCACAGTGGAAGTACCTGTGAACAGAAAATCCATCATTATAACTTCAATGACAGCTCTAAGAGAATACACAAGAATACACAATTTGGTCTGAAACATGTTTAATGTTTCATTGAAACAGAACTGACATGTGGTTTATTTACTCACTTTCTATGGTGTCATAAGCTCTGAACTCCATGTTGACATGATCCCATTCCATAAAGCTGCATTTTCCAGAGAAAGGCTGAGCATAAACAACGTACTGATCATTCCCAAAGGTGAAGGACTCCACAGATAAGGACTCAAATGGAAGGGTCTTCCTTAAAGCAAACTCTGTAACAAATGATCATATAGCAATTGAAAGCTTATCAAATTAGTTTCAGAAACAAAATCCCCATTTAAAGGCTTAGTCATATAAATCCAGCAGCTTCTAGTGGAGAGATTGCAAATTTGCAACTAACTGACCTGACCCCCTCTCTTTTCTTGTGGCACTAAGGATGCTTTTGTAGTATAGAGATGTTGTAACAGTTTCGCTTCTTTGCTATTTACAAACGCTCTGTATAGCAATTTGTCTGCCTTAAAGTGAGGTCGCCAATTCCTCCAGAAAACACGGCACTGCCTCCATTCATTGACGCTGGGTTCGTCCTTTGCACCTTGCTGAAAATAATCCTGACTCAGTTTCCTAAAGCGTGATTTGGAAATTGATAACCCTGCCTTAAGGCTTTTGTACAAACATGGACGAACATGTATGAAGATAGGATGGTAAAAAACGGTAATAAACTTTAGGTGGATCTGCATATTACATTGCATTTCTGTCAATTGATCATCCAAAATTGACATATCAGACCTTTAAATTTGTACAATTTCAAGGATCACTAGTATTCCATCTGCTGCATGTTTTATGGTTCTGATGTAAACCAAAGAGCTTTTTAACCCACTAAAACCTCTTTCCTTACCTACACACTCTTTATATATATATATATATTTATATATATTTTTTTATTATTCTCTTCTTAAGGTTTTATCTTGTCTTGTGTAACTTAGTTAACTCGTTGTAGCACTTTTTCATGTATTAGTGTATTCATTCATTCCTGGTTTCTTTGTAATTTGCTTTGAAAAAAGGTGTTTGCTAGATGCTTAAATATAAATGTAATCCAAATACAAACCTTTTATATATTTCATATTTTCTCTAAAAACCAGAAAATAAATGCTCGTCAAAACAAGCTATGATGACTCCACACAATCTTCTGGTATTTTTCTATCTTTTTTCATTCATGTGTTATGAAATGTTATATTACAGTATGTTAAATGACATTTATGACATTTACTAAATGACAATTACATTAGTGCATTTAACACTAACACTGAATAACACATGTTTTTTCGAGTATGTGCGATTCACGGGATCGAACCCATGACGTGGCATTGCTAACCCATTCAGTAACCACAGAGCTACAGATGAGCTAAAAAGGAATTAAATAAGCCTAATGAGTCTAAAATATAATCAATCTGTTCTTTACTCAGGACGGTCCGGTGCTGATACCTGCTGTAATGCAGTCGAATGACTGAGGCATCAGGTCATTAATCTTCTTCCCTTGAAAGGCTGCAGGCCCGCTGCAGTGTATCTTGTCCACCGTTGCATTAGTGCTGACCATCCAGTCCACCAGCCACTTGAGTTTACAATCACAACTAAACATGTTTCCTCGCAGATCCCTGTAACACACTTCAGTTCACATCACTCGGTTTTGTCACATTACAAAAACCACCGAACGTTTCGAGGAAATACATACACTTTTGTCAACGCATCCATCCCTTTGAAAACGTCTCTGGGCAACGTCTCGAGATTATTGTAGGCAAGACTCCTAAGAAAGAATTAAAGACCAGCTCAGGACACGGAGGTATTCTTCAGTACATTTCAAGATTTACAAATAATTCTGACAATTTAAACAAGACATTTTAAAGCTTTGAAATAAAGTAAACATACCGTTTAAGTTTGTGTATATGTAAGTCAATAAAAATTAAATATTTATATTAGAACTCTTCTAAAATAGTAGTCGCAAACAGTTAACGTAAACTTTAAAATGAATAAAAATGTTATTTAAAATGTAATGTTCGACTTTTAATTAATTCTTTAAGTCTAATAAGTCTAAGATGA
>CM065678.1:1250963-1275963 GCA_033220385.1 Triplophysa yarkandensis
AAAACGGACCGGCATGGCACATAAGAATGTGGCTGCAGCCGAATGGGACAGGTGAAGTCAACGTCTGTTACCTGTACCTCTCTGCTGTGTTTCATGAGACTAATCTTGTGTTTCCTGACAGAGAGGAAGCCAGAAATCGTCGGCAACATCTCATCTCTATGAATGCTGTATCCTTTCAGTTCTTCTCTGAAATGTTGTAAGCTCTTAAAACTGATAGAAATCTGGAAAATCCATAATGTTTGTAGTGAATTATAGAGGTGATGTCATAGCACACTTATTCCATGTCACTTTTGTTGTGAAGAATTCCCTGACAACATTGACAAAGTTTGACCGGCATAAGAAGTTTGTAAACGACTACATACTGTACTATGGAGGAAAGATCCAAGACTTCAAGCGATCCACGTGAGAAATTTGCTTCTTGCCTTATAATGAAATACTACTGTGTAGATACTCTAATCAAATTGATTCTGTTTGTGACGCTAGGGGGACAGAAACCCTTCATCTGTAGTTTCATTTATAAGATTCTGACACATGTGTCCACTCACAGGAGTGAAGATAAGACAGATCTGGATGTAGTGCGAGAAAACCACCGTTTCTTGTGGAGAGAGGAAGATGAGGAAGAGATGACATGGTAATATTATCATCCTTTATCATAGGACTCATTTGAGTATATATTTTATTTATATTAACATAAATGTTTTTGAAAATTTTATTGTATATTGCATTTTAAGAAAATTACAGCAACCAGAAGGTAAGCTTGTGCCACATAACATTTTGCTTTAAAATTATGGTGTTCTGTATGCATTCTGAGAAGGTTTGAAATATTGAGCTACAATGTTTTTGCATTTCATAAAGCAAAAAAAGATATTAGTGTAAAAGACGAAGAGCCTTATTGTATTTTAAATGAACAGTATAAAAAAAAACATTTTTTGAAACAGATCAAACACTTATAGAACCTTCTCGTTCTGAAAAATCACTTTCTGCATCGTACTTTCAAACAGTTGACTTATCATTTTTATTAAAACATGAAACAATAACTTGTAGAAAGTTCCACTCACATGTTTTTATGACAACTTTTTTGATATTTTACGATGCTCTGTCTTTAACAATTTAGACATAGAAAGCAATGCTAATTGTTATATGTGAATGTTTCATTCACAGAAGATGAGACATCTAAATAAAACCTTAGAGAACCCAATACTTCGAGTTTGTTGATAGAACCTTTTTGTTTTCTTAAGTCCCAAAATGTATATGTTCAGTAATTCTGTTCTCTGTGAAGTCATACTTAAAGAAATCTCCTGTCTTTTTAGGGAAAAAGAACTTTCAAAGAAGTACTACGACAAGCTTTTTAAAGAATACTGTATCGCGGATCTGAGCAAATACAAAGAAAATAAGGTTAGTGTTTTATATTTAAAATATATGTATCATTAACAATAAAACATAAAGTCAATGCTCCTTTATTTCAACTGGTGAACTAACAGGATTTTATGGTTTTAGTTTGGTTTCAGGTGGCGCATCGAAAATGAAGTTGTGTCTGGAAAAGGTAATTCAAGTATAACAGACATGCATGCTCTTACATTAGACATTTGAATACAAATAGGAGCAAATAAACAGAGGATGAAGGATCTGAAAACAAAACTGTCCTTCACCACCAGACGGTGATGCAGATTTACTTCAATCTCAGTACAACTTTAAATTCTAAACATCATGTATGTTCTTATCCACACATGCTTTGCTCTCAGGACCTCTGTTTGTCCTCAGATGTCAGTGGAATATAAAGTCTTTCTAGAGAATTTTACAGTCAATAATTATTTAATAAAGTTTAATAAAGGTCACTTGTGCTGGTAGAACTTGTATTGGAGCTGCATCTTCACAACATTGGCACTGTTATACAACTTTTCTTGAATTATTTATACATATACATCATAGCCCCAGATGCACAAATGTATACCTTGGATGGAATATCCTTGTGAATAATAATCGCTCTTAATTAAGATTAATTAGGATAATTAGAATAATGTTTTTTTGGAATGCATGATATTCATAATAACATGCATGTTGTGTGTTTCTGGACTAAAATACGACAGTGACCCGGGCATGTGTAAAACTGGTTTTGTAAGGTGGATCAATGTTTTTAAATAACTGTTTTCGGGACATAGTTCATGGTTAGATGATATCTCAGTAGGTAAACAAGTTCTTTATACAAACAGTTGTCCAGATCAATAAAGAGATCTTAAGTCGATGATCTGTTGTTTGTGTTACAGAATAACAAAGACCCACACACTAACAGAAACACGGTTCTGAAAATCACTTTAAGTCACTGTCTTCTAAATATATTCCACATTTTTTTCGCAGTGGACATCAATAAATCATGTGGATGTTGGTCGGATCAGGAGATGCAATATCATTTGTACTCCTTACATATATGAAATTTAATAATATGATTGTTACGTATATCGTTATGTATCGTTGCTGTTTGTTAGTCTAATGGTCTGTTGAACATATTGAGGGTTTCCCTGAAGCTGGGGATGAGGGTTAAACCCTGATGTGTTTTGACTCTGTACGTCATCCTCTGTGGCTTCAACCGCTTCGCTGTCATTCACATGAGTTTAACGGGAAAGCTGTGAGCGGAATGTACGTCATTCCTGAGATGAGCTTATTGAATGGCATTAAATCTCACGTGCAGAGTGAGTCTGACGCGTAAGACGCCAGGTGAAAGATCCGTCTACAAAAAAGGAAAGTGACATCAAGTGCAAGTGTGGAATAGAAATTGTGAAGAGTGCCTACACTTTTTAATCCCACTCCCAACAATTACTTTAATAATTGACTTTGTTGTCATTATAGAAGAAGACATTGATGACAACAAATACTTTCTCTTTTAGATTCAGATTTTTTCTCTCATTTGAGTTCTATATCTCTATACAAAGTCTGTTCCGAATGCTTATTAAGGGTTTTTTGACCCTAATTACCAAACCAGGGAAGATTAATTATCATCTAGATATTTTGAAGAATGTTGGACAACAAAAGTTCTGGAGTAAATTTGACCACCATTTCCCATTTTCCCTACTACTGTAGTCAATGTGGTTCAAAAACTGTTCGGTTACGGGCATTCTTCCAAATATCTTTCTACTTTCAAACAAAGAAATGTAAACAGACTTGAAACAACTACAGAGTTATTCATTCTTGACAGGATTTGTATTTTGGGGTGAATTATTACTTTTAGATGTAGCAAGGAATAGATCTGAGGAAAAACAAACAATTTGTTAAATTATAATGTCAGTAAAGCGACAGGAGACTTGTAGAAGCCTCCTGTACATTACATTTGCTTCAGATAAGCTGCCAACTGCTTAAATCTAAATCGATCTAAGTCATGGTGACTTTATGAAACTGATTTAAAGGTTTGTGAAGCGTGATGTACTAAGAGCGGTCCAGGTGTGAGAGTCCTGGCAGCAAAGATCAGGGATGACGCACTTTTGTCATCATGAAGGATTCCCCTTTAATCCTGCTGGAGGTGAACACCGGCCAGTCATGACGGGAGAGACAACTGTTCTTTATTGGCCTGTTTTCATTTCCTATAGACACAACCAGTGCAGGAAGTTGAAACTTTATTGACATTTTCTCTTGTCAAAGTATGTCATAGGACATCCTGACCGTGGTTGTGACCAGTGAGTGTTTGTCTGTTCCAGATAAAAACTGTGTGATGTGGCACAAAAAGAGACCGTTATTGGGAATATTCTGTATTTATTTTGAACCAATGAGGTTTCACTGAGGGTGGGGCTTCGGAATAGGTACAAATCCAAGGCCAAAGTGGAACC
The DNA here is from genome assembly GCA_033220385.1 of Triplophysa yarkandensis. Lineage (NCBI taxonomy): Eukaryota > Metazoa > Chordata > Actinopteri > Cypriniformes > Nemacheilidae > Triplophysa > Triplophysa yarkandensis. The sequence continues at coordinate 1,254,779 of CM065678.1, forward strand.
TAAAAGACCAGCTCTGCATCTAATGACATCACTATATGTACTATTGTGCTTACATTCATGTTTTAAATGGCAACAGCATATATTATATTATCCATCTAAATAATTATGCTCAATAACATAAATAATATGCTAAACATGTCCATCATTGTGTCATTTCTGCTGTTCTCAGGTCAGTTTCTGTGCGGTAACAAGCGCTGTGAGATAAAGGATGGACTGAAGAGCTGGGAGGTGAATTTTGCTTATGTTGAGCATGGAGAAAAGAGGAACGCCCTGGTGAAACTGCGTAAGTGCTCATGTTACATCACATAAAACCAGAACATGCCTGTATGTAAAAGAAAAGAGATCTTAAAGACGTAGATCTCTATATAGACAGATTTTGCTGGGAAAATTCACTGCTCTGTTAAAGTTCACCTGCTCATCGTTTCAAACCTGTAAGAAGAAGATGAAGAAGCAATTTTGAAATACTGGCAGTCCATTCACTTCATTTGTGTAAACACAAATCAATGCAAGTGAATAGGTGCCAACTGGCATTCTACAAAATATCTTCTTGTTTTACAGGTTTGATACATGATGTAGATGAGAAAATCGATTTTGAGTGTACAATCATTTTAAATTTCACAAAGGTTGTTATTACATTTATCCTAGAATATTTGTATATAGTGTAACTGATACATTGTTACACTGTTTTTAAGGTCTTTGTCCAGAGTGCTCCTTTAAACTCAACTATCATCACCAGTAAGAATATTTCAACAGTTTGATGTTTACATCTGTAGATATCTGAAACACCAATACGGAAAGTGTGATCATTTCTGTTCCAGGAGAAAGGAAGTAACCGTTCTGAAGAGACGGCCATTGACCGACGGCGTGATTAAAACCCAATCAAAGAGATCCAGGAAACATAAAGGCAAAGACAAACGCAAACACAAAAAGAGACGCAAAGGCAAGATTTTGGATTTGAGTTTTCTGACGCATCTGGTGTTTGTTCCCCGCTGTTAAAATAACATTCCAGCACATGTCTGTGCCTAAATAGCAAATATTCGTGTGTTGCTTAGTGTTGAAATGCAACATAATGTTATTATTGGTAATAATTGAATTATTTAAAGAGAAGCAGATGTTTCACATTGAAGAACAGTTGCTTATCACATGACATTTATTCTGTACAGAATCATCTTCATGTTCAGAAGAAGAGCCCCGGGGCTCTGATAAAGGTATGTACCCCGTTCCTCCCGCCCTCATCTCAAACACCCACCGGCACGCCACCTGTCACTGTAAATCATGGAATGGAATTACATTTGTTTATACTGACAGTCAGGTCTCGACAGCTTCTCTCATCAATCATAAAGCGAATAGTCAGTGTCTTTGAAAGATTTTTGCCCTGTAGGCCTATATCTGATCTATATCTGAGTTTCAAAATATTTTATTTTAAATATTCTACGGTCTGGTCTTTGTTGAACTCTGTATTGGGTTTTTCAGACACAGAGAGCGAAGAGGACGAGGGTCCTTCGGAATCAGATCACTGGAAGGGTCCGGCTCCCGCCGTGGAGGAGAAATCCCGGTGAGTCCCTCTTCCGTCTGCCGTGTTTTACATCTTACATGATTCTAACATCTCTGCTTGTCTTTCAGGGAGGAAGAATTTGATGATTATTTTCAAGACATGTTTCTCTGAGAGTCCCGTTCCTGTTGTCCCCTGATTGCCCCGAACTCTTTTAGACTATTAAGAGACAGTTACGAGATGTTTATCCGTCTTACAGCCCCTATTGGATTCTTCAGGGTCACAGTCGGCCAATCGGTGAGCAGAATGAGTGATGTTGCGTGAGTACGCCCTCTGTTCCCTCCGATCTCCTGATCCATGTGACATTTACTAAGAGTGACTCGGACTTGTTTTGCGGTTCTAAACCACGAGTAAAATGAGAGATGAGATTGATACGTGAATATTCAAGCTGCAAATAAAAATAAAATGAAGTGCAAGGAAGGTCATTCGTCTCAGCCGTCAACCAGTTACCTGATCTGTATTACCTGGGGATAATCCAGTTTTACTCGCTAATTCCCAGCGTGATGGAAATGCCACTCTTGACGTGGCATTTAAACACTCACCAAGACCTCAGACTATCACCACGTACCGTCAATGATTACTCAACACTCAGATGAATTCTGTATTATTATGTTTATTTTTTTTTACTTGACATCATTTACAGGATCATACATGTGCGGATTAATAAATAAATAACTCCAACTCAGAATGATGTTTCACATTGTCAAGAATTTTCATAGACACCTTACAAAGTGCACAAATCGTAAACCTGAGAGGAGATTGTCAGACTTTCTCATTCATGTTGATTTCATCCTGCTGTGGCATCTGGTTTTGGTTTCAAGGCCTTGAATTAAATGTTGTGTAGACAAAGTTGTTCATTTAGCTTTTGTTTGTTTGGTTTGGTTACGTAAGCAGTAAACTGTCGAGTCATCACGAGTTTCTGATTCAAATCATTTTTCGAAAGAATTTTACTTTTGATCTATTGATGTTGCCTGTGAAAACAAGCAAGTATAAGTTATAGACTCGGAGCTTTTGAAATGGATTTGTGACATGTTGATCAGTCTGCTGTAAATAAGCTTGATGTTCAAAGATTAAACCTGAAGGAATCTCAGGAGCTCCACCCCAGCAAACTCACTCCAATCTCTTTATAGGTTTACACAAGTTCAAGTACGGACTGTTCCCTCCTGTCACGTCCTGTAAATATCTCATCCCGCTTGCTCATTCCACAGAAATATTTGGACAAACAAATACCGCTAGAATAAGAATTAACATTCTATGACAAGCTATGCCATTTTTTTAGTACATTTGTGTTTCAAACAAAAACAAAAAGTATTTCGATCTATAAAGGATTGAAAAGTGTTAACAGCTTGTCGTGATGTTTTAGCTTAATGTCATCATCCAGTAATACAGTAATTCCTTTTCAGGTTTCTGTCCTTCAATTCTTAACAAACATCTGAATTAAATAGTGTTTTTAGTAGTATAGGTCAGCTTCGTGAAAGCTAAACGCTTCTACACTTTTTAGAGTGCTGATGAATCCTTGCGCTTCAGGTCATAGGTTTGATTCCCAGGTAACATGGAAAGTGTAACTTCAATCCATTGTACGTCTCTTTGGATAAACATGTTAATGTTAATGCTTAAAACTCTATCCCCTAAATGTTCCTGTTGACATCAAAATGTCTCGAGAGCCGAAGAATCAGTTGTCATGGATATGAAAAGTCACAATTAAGCTGTGCGAACTTCTACAGCTATGTCGAGTTTTGTTACAGCAGGTATAACAGTTCGTCTCCTGATGTCATTGAAACGAGTCGATACTGTGAACGTTTGGTATAATCCCTTCAACAGTTCTTTCTGTTCTGGTGAATATCCACATGTTACTTGGAAAAGTTCCATTCGTATGAACAAAACAGGAGCAGAAGGAGGAACGTGTTGAAAGTAGGAACATGGATCACCTCCGGCTACATGTTGACCAGCTAGACATCTGTGGGCTTCTCTGCTTTCCCTACACATGATGTTTAAAATATGGTGCAGGTTTTGGACTTCCCTGGTTCGGCTGTCTCTCCACCCGTTGCTCCTGCAAATACAGGAAACAAGAGAGGATGTAATTACTGTCCACAGATTATGTTTGTTTCGGACCTCAAGCATGCGAGGTCGGCAAGTTCATCAAAATCATCCCAATTATGGATCGCTGCACAAGCAGTGCAGTTGTGAAACGATATCAGTAAAGTGTACGTTTAAAATGCCCATTTGGGCGTCACGGGATTGCAATGATTTACATTTTTTCCAGACTTGATCTCTTTTTCAACTAATTGAATCTTAACAAAATCTTAAGAAAATGAATGATTGCGAATGCACCTTTTTTAGCTTCCTCCTCTTCTAGCCTCTTTCGTTCATTCTCCAAAGCATCTATTTTAGCCTGATAAATGTCAGCCAGTTCCTTCCAGTGGACTCTGTTGTTGTTCAGGCCATCGAACATGGGGGTGATCTCTTTGTGGAACCTTGAAAATTCCTGTACAAAAAGCAAGAAGCTTCTGTCACGACGAGCCCTCACAATTTCAACAATCCATCATTCACCAGCGTTCAGAATGATCAACCCAAAATAAATATGTTGGGATGTTTCAATCCGTGGTTTCGTCCAATGGATAAACCAACCATTGAGTTGAATTTTTAGTTACCAAAGCTTTGTTCAAATATGAACATTTTCTAGAGTGTAGATGTACCTTATACACAAATGAGCAGACAAAATCAATAAAACCGCACTGCATCTTGGGAAGTTCATCTGCCTTGTTTCTGTCCATCATGGGCTGAAAAGAGACAACAAATAGTCAATAAGTCATTCCCAGCACAAGCTTTACATTAATTATATAAAGGCGAATCCCCCAAATGTACAATGGGTTGTTGATCTAGCACGGTCCTCTCCAGGTCACCCTGTTCCCAGAATTCAGCTGCGACCATGAGAGCTACCTTTAAAGAACAGAAAGAAAAGACCCATGGTTTATTTTCTGTACCAAAGCCGGCTTATACGACATCCAGTATCACTTACTTGACTCTGGACCTCCCATGGCTTAGTGATGGCAGACAAATCGCATCCAGTCATCATCATTGCCCTGATTGTTCAAAATACCAGAGATTCAATAAAGTCTCAAACCGTCAGTACAAAGATGTAAAGTTCGGTGCAAACATTGAGCTCACATGATGATTTCCTTTCTAATTGGGTTGTTGGCCACATAGGCAATCGTTTCCTCATCGTTCATGGACTCTGTGACATCCACAATCTTCTGGAACATTGTTCTTTTCCTGCCATGGGTGAGAAATGTCATAAGTAACTTAAAAAGCAGTGCATGTTGAGTAGAACGTGTTCCTTAACGCTTACTTGAAATATAAGGCCAGGTCAGTGGCAATGATACAGACGTCATGTAAGTGCTGGACGTTCTCAAACTGACGTTTCTGCAGACTTTGGAATATGTTGACGTTCTGTGAGAGGAAAAGGGAATACAGCGTTGAATTACTTGTGATTGGTCTTGAGGAACTGCAGAGGACAGATTTGAGACGTGAGTAACCTCTTCCGCCATAAGAGTCTTGCTGTAATCAAGATGGTGCCTTTCCAAGATTGAGGATCCGTGAAGTTTGGCCAGAGGTGACGCACTCCTGTGATGGAAATGCAAGGATTGTGTGCATGTTTCAAACAGTAATGTTATGTTTTATTTAAGAGAAACACATATACTGCTTACTTCGTCTGGTAGAGATTGTTAGTGCCTCTGTGGTCGATATCGTGACAGAATGCTGCTGCGACCATTGCAAAGGCGTCCAGATCTGAGTAATATCTTCTTAGCTTGCCCGTCTGAGGGTTAACATACATAAGCACTATTAACCATTCCTACTTGATGGATCTATTTGTCTTTAGGGATACAATTTCGATTTGTGAAAACTGCATTTAACTGAAAAGTATACGCAACTTGGTGCGAGCTTTGAAAGCAGGTTTGTTTTTTAAGCAATAAAAAGTTACAACGCCAACGATTGGCCTGGCATGCACAATGCAGCGAGGATGTTTTTTCAGTGTTGTCACAAGTCCATTTAACTTTTTGAAAGGTTTTGTAGATAGTTATTGCGAAACCATCCTTTACATTGTCTTTAAATGAAGTGTGACAGCCCTTACCTGCAGAAGACAGAACATGGTCTGACCAACGTTAAAGCCATGTCTCCAGTTATGGTAGGTGATATCTCTGTAACCTCTGCGTACAGTGTACATCCATCTGGTCAGGACCTGAACATTAAAATACATATAGTAATCATTCATTCATATTGATGTTTAAACCGGGGGATCGCAAATACTCAGATCCAGATGTATACTGTAATGCAAGTTCAATCTTAAAGTGAAAAATCTGTTTTATTGTGATAGTCACCTCTGCTGGGACTTTGAACTTCTCAACCACTCCAAGCTCGAAGAAACAGCGAATGCCACACTTGATCAGGTCAAACTCGGACAGCGGGAAGTCACTGAAATGAAATTCTAGAAGTTCCACATCTTTGGCCTGAGGAACGTTGGCTCTCTGCGTGTAACAAATATGACAGACATCAAATAAACATCACTTGAAAATATTCTCGTGAAACTGCAGCTAAAGTTTCCTACCAAGAGCTTATACATTTCCTTCTGATCACAATCTTCTGGATTTTGGTCGAACTTCTCCTTTGTGTTCTAACAGAAGAAAGACATGTGATCAGGATGAAGAACAAGCTGTTGTTTCAGACAGTAAAAGAATATATTGTTTCTCACCAGGATCTCTTGGACCTGGGACATTGAGGCCTTGGTCTGGTACATGACCATTTCTTGAGCAATTTCTTTCCTCCACTCCATCCGGTTGAGTTTGTCGTATGTGTCGCAGTTGAGAACCGACCAGCCAAGGAACTGTGTTAGGGCCTGAAACACAAAGGAACAAGTTACTGGGAAATGTGTTTCTCCGGAGCAAAAGCGAAGGCAGAATGATGGAAACTCACCTCGGTAATTTGTTCGTCCGGTTCATCGAAGGGTTTGCCATCTTTTCGGTTGAAGAAAGTGGCGATGCCCACAATTTCTTCTTTCTTGTTCACGATGGGAAGGGACAAGACATTTTTGATGATGAAACCGGTCTCGTCCACAGCTTCTTTCTGGAAGGTTGCACAACAGAAACATGTTACACAAAAAGTGTGTCAGCAGCTTTGTGTGTTTTAGAGAAATAATATTACCTGAAATGTGAAGAAGTCATCCGCAGCTACATTCATCATGTTGCAAATCTGCAGAATGAAAATGAGACAACAATTCATTAAACTGGCTAATAACCTTACATAGTTGTTGTTTCATTATAAATGAAAGACATGCTGGTGACGTACAAATCCGTTTTCAGCCACGTAGGTTGGAAGGCCGCTAACAAGCGCCCAGTGGTCCACAGGAGGAGTCCTGGAACACAGAAGAAAAACTCTCAAATCTAATTTATATTGATCAACGTTGATTTTTAAAATCTTTGGAAAGGTTTTCTTCTAGACGTTAAACATGAATACATATCAACTGGTATGATGCATTTAAAAACCTCATTTAAAAAGTCAAGTTTTTTTGTACTTCTTAAAAATACACTTATACTTGATATTTGACTTATGTTGACAACTTAAACTGTATTTGGCCTGCAACTCAATGTATGGACATGTGCCTTAAATATAATGAAAGATACTTGAAGTAGTTTTGTTTAATCTTTATTTAGTCATCTATGTTTTTTCTCTGTCTGTCAAACCGATTAATCGCAAATAATCGCATCAATGATTAAAGTTCTTTTTACAGAATATATGTGTGCATTCTTTACAATCAAACGTCTTATGTATGAACACAAACACTTAAATGTAAATATATATATTTGGAGAATATTTATTCGTTATAATTTTTCAGAGCAATTCAAATTCTTTACGTACGTTTATTTAGTTTGATATTTTTCGACATATGAATGTGTGTTACATACATTATGCAAACAAAATGTGATTCATTTGCGATTCATTTTTTTAAAGCTGTCATTTTTTGGGATGCAATCCTATTAACAAGCGTTTTTGAATTTGTATAAGAATGAATAGGAATTTATCATTTATAAGTATAAGCTTTGAGAAGGAAATGAGGTGTACTTTCGTGAACTAAATAATTTGCGTTAAGTACTGACTCTGTTTCTCGTAAGTTTCATATAGAAAATCCAAATGAGTATTGTAGTTTTGTTGCTAAATTTTCAGAGCATACAATTCTTAACTAAAAATTTACCAGTTTAGTCCCAATATAAAAAATTATACAAGTATACAGTACACCAAACATAATGTCTATATGTTACATGTTATCACCTCAAGTAACAGCAATGTCATTTTGTCAGCTGATATTCATAGAGAACAGATGGATTCTTACGGTATGACTTTGATCTCTTCTTTGCCTTCTAGAAGATAATCAATAATCTTGTAGAAAACGACTTCCTGTGATGAAGATACAGAATCTTGTAGTCACGTGTAACGTTTTATTGTACAAGAGAAGTAAAGAAGTTCGCTTACTCGACCGTCAGGGGTCTTCGGCCCTTTGTACGGCTCCACATCTCCCAGTTTAACCGGCCACTCATCATAAAACTCCTACGGGATCAAACACAAATCCGATGATTCACAAACCTGTTTGTGAAGAACACAGTTAAAGAATGAGGAGCACGAACCTTTTCTTTGGTCATGTCCAGCAGACCCACCGAGTATCTCTCACACTGAAGATAGGTCCTGACGGTGTACAGCGCTTTGTGAAACTGTCGTTCAATATCTGTCAGCTCTTCGAATACTTTGCTAGCAGACCACAGAAGAACCTGGGCCAGCGGGAGCAGAATGAATACGGTTTCTACCAGAGGTCGAGGTTTTGAAGCTGTCACAAAGACTCACCTGACTCCTTCTAGACTCCACGTTATACATGTATGTTGTGTTATGCTGGAGAGCGACGACTGTGGCAAACGTCATGTATTTATTAAAGAGCTGAAAAACACAGAAATGATGAAGATGCCTGTTTAACGTGACGTTCCGCAGTGACATCAGATGTTGACACTCACTTCTTCGTCGGTTTTGCTGAACTCGGTTCCTCCCACTTTGTTGAGGATCATCACCACCCCGAGCGGATCTTTGCCGTTCATCAGTGGGGCCGCAAGCATACATTTAGTCGTGTAACCCGTCTGCTTATCCACAAAGTCGCTGAATTTGGGATTCTGAATTCAATACAAGTTTATGATCATAGAAATAGAAATCATGACCGCTTACTGCAAAAGTTCTTTCCATGTACACTGGTTTAGTGAATATATTAAGTTGATTTAACATTATTTCTCTTGTCATTCAAAGAAGATGATGTAAATGTCAGGTTAATGATGCGGAACCGGTGTACTTAAAAGAATAAAGTTAGTCCAACAACCCAGTTTTCATCATACACCGTGTTGTAGTCTTTAAGTTAAAAATAGATCGGATGTTTAAATCCAGTTACAGTAAAGAAGCTTGCACGTCCCTTGAGGTCTTTAAGGTTAGAAGACTCAACGCTAAGACTGTGACTAAACAATAATGTCCAAGGAATATACAATAACTTAACAAAATGTATACTTTTTAATGTTCAATTGAGTTCATGTATCATATTATGTCTCAGATTTTGATTCTTTTTATATTTGTATATGATTAATGAGGATTAATAATGTATATTTAACACTCTTGATGAGAGTTAAGCTTAACTTTCACTGTGTGTCCCAATAAAACCTCATGACACTTTACACGACAAAAAACTATTTATGAACTTCTTAAAAACCGATATAATTTAAATGATAAATTTTTCTTTCAAAAGAACTTGGTTAAGTTTTACGTCTGTTTTTGTATTCTTAAACCTGTATTTACCAATCATAGATATATATATTACAATCTATAAATAGAGTTAAAGACTTATCAGGAGTTTTTTAAAGACTTTAGAATTAAATCAACGTTGTTTAATTATACAACGTGTCTTCTCATTTTTCTACATTTTTCCAAAATTTTAATTTGTGGATTCTTGCAAAATGTTGGTTTAAGGATGTAAAATCTCAATATTTTGAAACTTGTTTCAAGACGTTGTCTTTTGAGCCATTGAAATATCTTTGACTTTTTTTAAGCATTAATTTAGATACTTCAAACAGTCATTTAAACATAAATATTACATATATGTACTCATTACACATGAATATTCAATTATTACTTTGAGAACAAAAAATGGGTTGTTGGAATGATTTATCATGTACATTTGCTCCACAAGATTGAACTAAGTGTTTTTAAAATGATTTCTCTTGAATTTAAAGAAAAGCTATGTTAAAACAACCAAATAACAACATTTATAAAAAAAAATGTATTATTTAATGTAAGAATTTTTTTCTTTAACTTGAATTTCTGTGAAACTGCACTATTGATTACACTATAGCTGTCATGGGGTCGTACCCTTAAGAGGTTGCAGCACATAATCTTTGTGTACCTATAAAGGTATAGTTAACTGTTTTTCCAATGGGAACCAAATGATATCTTCACAGTATGGTTTTTCATGTCGTTTATGTAATTTCTTAATAAGATAGATCTGCCACAGGCTTCTTTAAATAGAGAAATAAGCTACTTTTCGGCAGGGGGTTGAGCCTCAGATAAGACATCTAATCCTGTGTGAAACACTCTTCTGTTAGATTACAGAACAGAGAGAGAGATTTATCTGCAAGAAACCACACAATGCAATCTGACGTGTGATATAAGAAACATTTACAACCTATTGTAAAAAACATACATCTACATTTCACAATGCCATCCACCCTTATTTATCTAAATGGTTCCAAAAGCCTTTAACATCTGAAGAATGTTTCTGTCTCACAAAATGTTCTTTGTGGTGAAAAATGTTCTTTGGATTATGAGAAGGATGCAAACAGATGATTCTTTAAAGAACCTCTGACTGTTCTTGTAACATACCATAAATATGTTTCGCTCATGTCTGACATTTTAACGTGTTAAGTGTTTCCGTCCAACACGACACTTTTCTACTTGTAGAAGATCCAGAAGATAAAGCGTCTTGACTCACCTGTTTCACATCAGGAATATTGACAGATTTTTTGGTGTTGGTGATTTGTCCGACAATGCCGATGTCGGTAGGAAACACGATTTCAGACTGAGGATTGACCACGTTGGCATCGTACTTGGAGGTGGGCGTGACGTCGAAGAGACATGTGGCGAGCTCTGGAATGCCGTTTCTGGCCCTGTGGATGAAGTAACTGGAGCGGTCGGCGTTCACCAGCATACATATCCTCTGAAGAACCTTGTGCATGGACTTCTCCATAATGGTCTCTGAATGCATCTCCTTCACCATCTCGAAGATGAAGTTGGCCTCCTGGATTTGGCTGACTTCTTTGAATGAGGCCGCGTCTTTGATGTCGAGGCTCTCGTTGAAAGCAGCGGCGATGGCCTCGCATCGCACCTTCTTGTCGAAATACTCTTTGGCAAACTGAGGGTTGTTCTCCAGGTACTTCTCCACGCTGTCCTTGTCTGCCATGTCGAGGTTGTTCACTGGACGTCCTCCTCTCACAGATTCATTACTCGTGGGCCGTCGGGATGAGGAGCGAGAGGTTTTCAGTGGTTCCGGCCCTCAGAAATGTTCATGGTCTAGTGCGGAGATCACGGCTCGGTCGGGCAGCAGGGAACAGTGGCTTACGGGCTGAAGGGATCAAAGCGGTCACTAATTTAAGTGACGTCATGACATTAAACCTCTAAGCTTTCTTAACCTGCAAATCCCAGCCCAAACGTTTCATCGCAGACAATCCAATCAAACACGAAGACACTATTATCGTGCCTAGAAAATGTCACCAAATGATGTAACATTTGGGTTTCTGATCTAATGGAGCGTCATCAGAACTTACTGGACCCATGTCGTGACACGTAGGGCAGTTCCAATAGATTTATGTCAGAAAAAGTTCTTTAGAGCAATTCACGAATTTTAAGATTAAATAAAGAAATTAAAACCATGAAATGTGTCAAACTGTTCACTTTTTAAGACTTCTTGAGTGTAGTTGTCTGAAAAATCTGCATCATAATTGAACAAATTAATAAAATCTAATCTTGATCAATTTGAATAGATTCAACACTATTGTAGTGCTTGCACAAAACGTTTCAACCCCGCTGATCCCACAGAGTAATCTCACATATACACCAGTTCACACCAACACAGAACACTCATTAACTTTAAGTGAAGAAGATATTTTGAAGAATGTTACTAAAAGAAAACCATTGGCCGCCAATTAAGGTCAATGGTATACAGTGGTTTTTATTTACAATTCTTCAAAATAACTTATGTTGTGTTTTACAAATGTAAAAAGTTACATTTGTTTTAAACATTGTGAATTTGCAAATGTTGTTTCAGTTAAATGACAGTTCAATGACATACAAACTTATGTTAGAAAAGAGAAATCTTGTAAGAGAAACGCTTTAAATTAAAATAAAGTTTACTTGACTTGACTTTAATAAAAAAGGCAAACTGACTATTAAAAAATGACTAGAATAAATATATTTACATATACATGTTTGATGTATAATATTTTAAATCATATAAGTAGGTCTATAAATATTTAATAAGGTTATTTCTTTTAAAAGTTAAAAGTGTTTCTCATTGTTTTAAAAAGGTGTTTGGCTAAATGTGTGAAATTATTTTTTATTATAAAAATATAATTAGTCAAATACAACTTACATTTATTTAATAATTATTTTTTTAAATACATGAGTGAGTGAATATTAAAGAAAGAACTATCAATGAGAATGCAGAATAGACAAAAACTCTTCTTCAAAATCTTCTCAGGCGGCACCTCGAAGATGATCAAATATGACATGTTTAGTACAAGATAATTCCCATAGTTTCCTTTATTTAACACTTTTATGAATAATTTAATGATAAAAGTAATTGTACGTTGTGACTTTATTTTCGGGCGTTCTACCAATTGCATATACATATATATTAATACCTCTGATGTAAAAGATGTATTATTTCACGCATCTGCATTAATGCATCACAGAAAAATAAGTACATACAAATTTATAAGAAAAGCTATACATGAGGGGAACATTCTGACTGTGATGTAACTCTCTTTGAGTTATATGAGCTGATGTGATGAAGTACACATAATGACGACTTCCGTGTGATCTATGCGAGCTTCACTATAAAACTGCAAATGTCAGCGTAAAAGTGTGTTTGTTTGCGACTACAACAAACAACACAACAGATAAAGTTAAAGAAGACTTTGATCAGATCAATCTTTTCTGCCCAACACACAGATTTGTGTTATACTAAAACAAAATCCATATTCAACATCAACAATGAAAACGATGTTTTATGAAAGTGGAAGAAAAGAGGACACAAATACCAAAACACGTGTGCAACAGAAGTGCAGATGTTTCTTTTGGCATGACCGGAGCTCTTGCATAATCCTCCAGCGGTGCAGAGGTCAAACCTACATCTCCAGTACTGTTGTGTAAAACTTCTGTCCAATCCCAGATGAGATTTCAGGATGCGGGGTGGGATTATGAAATGCCCCAGAGACCTTCTCCTATATAAAGGAATCTTCCAGAGATCCAGTGTATATTTTCTGTGATCAAGGTAGGTTCTATGTCATTTATTTATTTACGTTCATCCGCAGCATTTCGTTGAAGGAAATATGACTTGAACATTTCTTGCAGGATGTTGCGGTTTTGTGTAGCTGTCTGCGTTCTGGCAACATGCTGGGCGCAAGACTGTCTGGTGAGCAACATCACCGTCAAACAAGACTTTGACAAACACAGGGTAAGTGATGTTCCTCGAAGTCCTCGAGAGTGTTTGGATGACTTGTGTTCCTCATCCTCTTCCTGCAGTTTCAGGGAACATGGTACGCTGTGGCCAAGAAAGACCCCGTGGGCCTTTTCCTTCTCGATAACGTCGTTGCCAGCTATAAAATAGAAGAGGATGGAACCATGACGGCCAATGCCTTTGGCAGAGTGATCATTCTGAAGTGAGTTCATGAAGGATTTGTGTTGCAGCTGTCGGCCTTTTTCCTAACTCTCATTATTCTGTTTGACAGCAACTGGGAGATGTGTGCCAACATGTTCGGGACTTTTGAGGAGACCGACGATCCTGCCAAGTTTAAGCTGAAATATTGGGGAGCTGCTTCGTATCTTCAAAGCGGATGTAAGTCTTGACTGTCAGTAACGTAAACGTCTTAACAGTGTTCACACCATCCTTGAGATAAAAATACGCACCAAAAATATTGGGAGACGGGTGGGTGGAATCACCGTTTTCTTGTACAGCGGTTCCATGCGATTAAATTAAGCATTTCTTCAACTTAATTTGCCCTTCAATTAAAAAAATTGTTGAACAAACTCAATTTCATCATGTGGAACCAATGTACATGATGGAATTGAGTAAAGCTAACAACAGATTTTAAGTACATTAACTCTCTGAAATATTTTGATTAACTAATTTTATCATCCACATGGTAAAATTCAATATTTTGACGAAACATTTTGTCAACTTTCAAGTGGATATTATGTTAAACCACTCAATTTAATTATGTGGATGTACATGGTTAAATTGAGTAACTTCAACAACTTATTTTTTCTGTGTACTTTTTGAGAATTTTTAAAGCTTTTTGAAATAAGCGATTCTTATTGTCAATCCCTGCACTCTGAAAAAATGGGTTGTTGGAATGACTTAATTTATCAAGTACGTCAGTTCCGCATAGTTTCATAAGGTTGATCTCTTTTTTCATCAAAGTGATCTTATAACAACATGTTCATGATAAAATTAAGGAATTCCAACAATGTCTTTTTTCACTGTATTTTGTAGTCTATGATTTTCGCCAGACATGATTCACCGTGCAATACCTTTCCCTTACATGACAAATCATTTCAACTCACATCAACTTTTAAATCTATTTATTATTTAATTCAAAAATTCCTCACAAAGTTTTTTTTGTTCGGGTGTTCAGCACGCACAAAATTTAAACATATTGGAGAAATAATTCTTTACAAAAATGTTCATTGGGGAAACAAAAAATGCTTTTCTACCTGTGCCAAGTGTGAAGAATCTTTTCAAACTTTACTGTAAAAAACCCGCTTGGCTTGAACATTAAGGAACCCAAACGTTGGGTAATAAGACATCTTGGTAATTTCAACTTTTCGAGGTTAATGTAACCCAACAGAACGTGTTTATGACATGTTTGACTGTGTGAAATTGTTACTGTTTCTCAGATGACGATCACTGGGTCATCGACACCGACTATGAGAACTACGCAGTGCACTACGCTTGCAGAGAGCTGGATTATGATGGAACCTGTCTGGACGGCTATTCCTTCATCTTCTCCAGACACCCTGAAGGCCTCAGACCTGAAGACCAGAGAAATGTGACACAGATGAAACAAAGCGTTTGCCTTCTGGGCAAATACAGACGTGTTGAACACACGGGTAAGACGATCACGTCTCATTCATTCACATGCAGTGGTTTAAAATGAAGAGTAATAGACATGTTTCACTGTTGTATTTTGACAGGTTTCTGTAATACGCCTTCAATAGTCAACCAACAGGAGAACAACTGAGGATTATGGATTCTTTGACCTTTTATATTTCTAGATAATATGTAAATATAAGCAAACACAGCAGCATAATAATCGGCACACAGCAAATGTGAGAACATGTTTAAATAAGTGTGACTTTGCTTTTACAAATAAAAATTTTAAAAACAAGGTGAGAATGATTTCATTCGGTTATCTAGATGATTTAATCAAAGGTTTTGTCATGTGCTGGTAAGAACTCAAACCAATATAACTGTGGTGATCAGCACAAAACACACAACTATATTCATTTGACTTAGTTTATATCACAAATTATCAAATTATAAGCAGTTATATTTATTTAATCATTAAATAAAATAGATGTGTGGCTGCAAAACTTGGAATCCAACAGTCAAATCATCTCAATTTTACAAGTGTTATTCAGGTTAATGTGATTTAAAAACATTATATTTAATAAACATATAGTTGTAATATCAAGCAATATTTTTGTGAATTCTAATAAAATATTTGCATTAATCAGATTTACTTACTGACATATATACATGTTTTAAACTTACTTTATTTCAACACTTTTCAACTTAGTTATTTTTATCGTTAATTATTTATGTAAAAACCATACAAAGACACACGATACAAAGAGAAATTAAAATGATCAGTAATAAATAATAATTATTTTAAACTAAAGGTACCTCAAAACTAATATTTGACTATCAAATTATATATATATATATATATATATATATATATATATATGTGTGTAAAATGTTTAATTTACTTCCTTAATTTGTTCACCTGAAATTATTCTCCGCACCTTCTTTGAAATATTATTAGCTCTCTGTTGTCTGTCTGGTCATTAAGCCGAGCTTTAAATAGTGTAATGCTGGATTTATTTCAAGCTGATCTGGCTTGTAAAGTCAAGACTGACAGATGATATTACAACAGAGGCATATGAGGATACACAAAGATACAAGGTGTTTTATTAATTCAAGCAGATCATTCAGTAATATTCTTGTTTAAGAAAGATGGTATACAGTATATAACTTTAAAATAAAAACATATAAGTACTGAGGTAAAAAAATCCTGCACCTAGAGAACACTAAGACAACACAATTCACATTGGAATTCATAAATTAAAACATTTAAATGCCCCGTGTAAACACATATATTCTGATTTTTCAAGGAAGCTTTCCCTTGACTTTTGAAATTTTAGAATTCAAAAGTTTTAAACATTTCTAGATTGGAAAGTGAAAATAAAACGGTAGACGATATCAAATACTGCAAGACGTCTTTGGAGTTATGACGATAAACAAGCAAAGCCCTAAAACACCCGAGTGCAGTGGAGGAGGAGTGTGTAGAATGTGTTTGTAAACTGGTTTTAGCTGAAGCAGTGGTCCAGGTGAGCGAGGAGCTCTCTGTACTGGTTGGCGGGGTATGACGCACAACACACGGGACACTCCAGAAAGCTCTCATTCATTAAACTCTGGACTTTAGATGGAGACGTGGTCTGATCTTGAATGGTCAATCTCTCAAAATCCATCCTGTTACAAGAGCTGGGCTCAGAGAATCGAGACTCTCTTTGGTGTTTCTGAAACACATACACATCAGAAAACATGAATCATACTGGCCAGTCTGCAATACTCAGAGAGAATATCTAAGAACTTACTGAAGACTCTAGTCGTGTGATCTGATCTCTGGCTTTACGAAGCTCCTTCAGAACTTTGTGGAGCTGATGCTGCAAAGTCTGACGCTCCAGTGTTTCATTTTCAGACTCTTTAGATGACAGCCGGATCTGCAGGAAAATACGTGGAGAGATGTAATGGATCCGTCACAGAATATGATATTGATGATGATGATTTGAATACCTGTTGTTCCAGGATCGAGATCCGCTTCTGCTCCTCCTGCTGCTTCATCAGCGATTTCTGCAAGATATTCACCTACAAAGGGTGTTAAGTGGAGAACAGATACTCAGATAGTCAGAGCTCATTTTGGTTTCAGTTTTGATAAAAATAGACAATATAAAGTTTTTTTCTCATAAACATTGCTGCTTCTCATCAAAATGTTCACATTATAAGTATTCAAACAAATGTAAACAAATTATTAGTGGTAATTTTGGCTGTCAAAATGATTAATCAAATCCAGAATAAAAGTTTGTTTACATGATATGTTTCTGTGTTTTTTTTATATATTAACCTCTTATTCATAAACATATACATGTCATTCTACGAAACGGGTGCCTTTTGAGTCCACAAAGGTATAAAAGACGCTTAAGTCACACAAGTTTCCAATACTAAAATATGTCTTCAAGTGTCCTTTTTAAAAAGATATGTGATTAAATTAAATTCTTTAAGAAGAAAATATAATTGCAAGTATCCTCACCAGAAGAACTTGACTTTATGAGAGGTCTGCAGTCATTTTGGATAAAATTTACCACCCTTTCACTTTATTTTGACATGGCAATAACCCTGATGTGTAAATTTCATTTTGTGCCTGAGGTTGTAAAATGTGTTGTGTTTTGAGGATTAACATGTCTTATATATTGTAGGTTTTTTTCTTACGTTTGCTTTATAAGAACATTCTAAAAATTGCGAAATGGAAATGGCCCCCATTTCATAGAATAACTCTTAAATTTTTTAAGAAAACATTTAGATGTATTTTTTTTTAAATAATGTTTAAACTTTTATTAAATATGCATGTATGTTAATGTATTATTTATATCATTTATAAATACAAAATGAATATGCAGAATCCTGGACAAACAGTATTGAAACACAAACTTTTATTCTGGATTAGTCGTTTTTTTTAAATCCCAGCAAAAATGCATAATTTTCAACATATTACCTGCTGCATTAGATCGGAGACCCTCCCCCTCTCCTCCTCTAGTCTGGCGTTGGCCTTTTCCAGCTCACATTTGATCCGGGCGGATCGTTCGGCAGAACACCTCCTCTCCTCTAACAGAGCCTCTCTGCTGTTCTTCCTCTCCTCCTGCAGCTGCTGACGAGCCTCTGACACCTCTCTGCTCCTCTCCTCATACCTCCCTCTCAGATCTTTCAGTTCTGCCTGGATCCGGGCCTGTTCAGCCTCCAACATCTGTCCTGGCTCTCCTGCATCACAGGGACCAATTCAACCACATGCATCAGAGCAGATCTCATCATATTTATAACCATGAGCAAATAAACACATCAGGACTTTGTTACCGTTTGAAAGGGCTTCTTTGTGATCTTGTTGGAGTGCTTCATTCAACTGAGTCTCAAGCTGCCTGGTCCGGGCCAAAATCCCCTGAACATAAGCCTCCCGCTGCTGGTCATAAATCAACCAACTCTGGTTCTTCTCAAGAGCCTGAACTCAACCAAGAGGGAAAGAGAGAAATGGAAGAACATGAGTCCAACAGGCCGCATCAGGAACGTCTTACTGAATTCCTGAAAACTCACATCCCTAAACTGAACTCACATCTCTTAACTGCTCCTGAACCACTGCCAGCTCACCAGAGGGGACCTGAAAGAGAACAATGACAAAGAAACTTCATGAAACACACATAGATACACACACACACACACACACACACACACACACACGCACACACGCACGCACGCACGCACGAACACACACACACACACACACAGCACTTATAATGAACAACATAGTAATAGTCAATGATAATATATTAATGATTAAAATAATGATTGACAATATCACAAAGTTATTTTTTCAAGAATTTGAAATATCACAGATTTGGGTTCACCCAAGCTTTGTAAAGCATAACAGATGCAAGCATCTTTTCTCA
This sequence comes from Triplophysa yarkandensis, assembly GCA_033220385.1. Taxonomy (NCBI): domain Eukaryota; kingdom Metazoa; phylum Chordata; class Actinopteri; order Cypriniformes; family Nemacheilidae; genus Triplophysa; species Triplophysa yarkandensis. The sequence goes on from CM065678.1 coordinate 1,273,680, forward strand.
GTTTTCTATACAAAACTGCATTAAACATCAAGCTTTCAGCAAGTTTTCATCTAATAAAAATGAATAATCAAGCATTGTCATGTACATGTACGGCCCAGATGGTGATAACTTAACTGCACTGATTTTAATTTTGCAAATAAATAAGTTTATTTATTTCAAACTCTTTGATTGACGGATCTGAGTATCTGTAAATACGATTCTTTCTTTTCATTTCCGTGGAACAATAAAACACTTGGGACAGGTCAACAATACTTAATTTCAGAGTTTGTTGTCACTCCATCCTATCCAGACAACTTCTATGTGTTTGATCAAACATTGCCATCTAGTGTGTATACTTTACACGGCACCCACATGCCAAATAACATTAAATGGTTTAGCAAAAGAGGAGCTTGTTTGTGATTGGCCGAAAAATAGTAAACAATCAAAAAAATTGCAGAGTAATTATTGCATTTGAATGAGTCCAAATGAAAACACTCCACCTGAGTTCTACAGTTTATCACCATGTCTTAATTGTAATAAGAGGTATACATTTAGTTCAGGTAGAATGCAAACAAGTTATTAGGAGCTTAAACATGGATGAGGTATATCACAATATAAAATTCTGTAAATAATTATTGTGCTCAAAAGATATTAGAATAAGGACTATATTACAACATTTAATGGCGATTTTAAAAAATGTTTTAGTCCTTTCTTTTCTTGTTTAAGCCTATTAATCCAATATTCCCAATATCATATTGAGAATTTAGCAAAATGTTTAATATGTGCATACTATTCTTTCCTACACATTAATGTGTGTTATATAAACATCGTTAATCACATACGTCATTAAAATGTGTTAAACTAGGGCTGTCAAAACACATAATTTATTTCTGTGTATTGTGCATGTTAATTTTGTATTTATAAATATATACACATGCTTAAAAATAAGTACTTATGTACAATTCGAATTATTCAAATGAAATGCATTAACATACCTTCTAATCGTATATGCATTTGTTTGTGTTTATAAATAATAAGTTAGTATTAACAAAACACAGACATATGTTATATAAACTTTTATATAAACTTATATTTAACTTTTATTCTGCATGCAATTGATCGCGATTACTCCTTTCGACAGCCCTAAGTAAAACATCATATGGATGTAAAGTGACATGATAATTTTTGGTGAAGTGAGGGTCAACACCCTACCTTTTGTTTCTGGAGTTCCTCACACTTTTGAGAAACAGCACAATACTTGTTTTTCAGGTCTTCCGTCTCTTTTGACAGAGCTTGAAACTGACTCTCTCTCTGCTGGGCCTCGTGTTGTTTCTGCAGCAGTCTGTCCTGAAGCGAGGACACCACGTCCCCATGTGCGGCCCGCAGCTGATCTCTCAAAGCGGACATCTCCTGATCTTTCCCCAGGAGCTGCTGGGAGTTCTTCTCTCTCAGGGTCTCCAGAGCTAAGATCCTCTGCCACATCAGAAAACAGAGGAAATCTTCATCATGACCATGTTAAGACAACACAACAAAGACACAAATCACGTTTGTCTGAATGCACTTTCTACATGTCCATTACATGCTTCAATACATTTTTATCCTTTTAATAACAGAATATCGTTACAATATACGCATTATACACTACTGTTATTTATTTAAAATAAATAATGAATAAATCATTTAAAATAACTAAAATACGATATAAAACAAAGTAAATATTGAAGCTATACTAGAATTAGAAAAATTTAAATATGAAATAAAACATGTTATATTTGATCGTCTTCTGTGAAAGTGCAGAGAGGTTTTCTTGGAATTTTCTCCAGCAGTTTCTTAAGATCTCACCCTGAGATGCTTCTACAGATTTAAAGGAGTCTCTGTTCTATTCTGCACTCTGATTGGCTGTTCATTAGTCAAAGTCACTAACACAAAAATACATTGTATAAAAATAAATGATATATACAAAACCTTTTAAATTTGCTAAATTATATTAAATCTAAATTATATTAAATCAAATTATATTAAATCTAAATGATATTGAATCTAAATGATATTGAATCTAAATGATATTGAATCTAAATGATATTGAATCTAAATGATATTGAATCTAAATCATATTGAATCTAAATTATATTAAATCTAAATTATATTGAACCTAAATTATATTGAATCTAAATTATATAGAATCTAAATTATATAGAATCTAAATTATATAGAATCTAAATGATATTGCATCTAAATGATATTGCATCTAAATGATATTAAATCTAAATGATATTAAATCTAAATGATATTAAATCTAAATGAT
>CM065678.1:1280963-1311612 GCA_033220385.1 Triplophysa yarkandensis
TCAGTGCTTTCTCCTTTAGGTATGTATAAATATGTTTTCCCATGAGCCACGAAAGACGTGTATGAAAAAATAGTCATTATAGAAAGAACACAAAGAAATACATCAATGGGATTTACTCAATCTAGAATAAATATCATGATTCACATTTTACAGGTGGATTAGTACAGTGATGTGTAATACCTCAGATGTAAATAACAGTGAAAAGAATCCTTTCTGTACACATTTATTGGTTTATACAAAACTCACGTCCCATGCAGAAATCTGACATACTGTACGGACACATCTGTGGACGCGATATAAATCTCACATGTTCAGACCTAAAGATATAAGATAACAAGAAGCACAACCTATGTATCTATACCCATGAATTCAAGTTGGAACATGTGTGTGATATCCATTAAATATTATGACAACAGTAGATTTTGGAGTGTGATGTTTTAACTGTGATATTTATCCACGAACAAATCACACAGTAGTATATATATCATATATAGGTTTGTTTACATGTGTCGGATTTCTGAATGGGAATTTTCATAATACCCTAAACAGCATATAGACTGAACGTTAATTCATCGTGAGATTGTGATTGGCTACAGCTTGGCTACAGATATTAACACAGTGTGTCGAATAAACCCGAAAGTTTGCAGCATATGAAAGTGTTCAACACGTTCATCCAGTGTGCATCCGCATATTGCTTTATCAAAAGGCTGTTCATAAAATACCATATGTTTCAGGGTTATACGCTACGTTTTGTCTATTCATGGTAAAACAGCCGCGGTAAGTCATGTTCAAGAACAGTTTTAATAGATAAAATAAAACGTCGGATATGTCAAAAGACAGAAATATACAAGAATGTTTGATGATATTAAAACCGTGAGCTTATATTAAAATCTGTACAAGGACAACTTTGCTTTACGTGTTTCCAAAGCTTCTCTTTCGAATCCAGCGGACAATCAATTCTGTTTCGTGTCTAAACACGTCCAGTTGAATCACTGATGAAGTCACTCCAGAAGAATTAGATTGTCATTGGATACTGGGATGGGCAAATCATTTTGGAGAAGAAAATACTTTTGCTTTTCCCAGCTGTTCGTCTCTAAACCGGTGTGTTGGGAGTATCACAGATACTGACGCAGTGCTCTTACAAACATCGGAGTAAATCTAACCTCAGACTTCTACATGTGTGTGACATCGGTTCTCTTGTTTTTCTTACGTGTTCCAGAGCAGAAGTATTTGGTTATCAATTGCCGTCACAGCAACAGTGGGATGAAACGCACGGGTTGTTGTGTTCCCGACACTGATCTGATAGCAAGCTGAACTCCGGGACGGGGAACAAAACACTCACGATTTCACATTAACTGCAAAATAGAAACCAAACACAGAATAAAGTTATTCTTTATACTTTTTCATCCTTTTAACATTCTTATTTAAGCCGCTCGTCCAGAAGCGGCGCAGCATGGGATGCTTTAATGAGATATTTTGAATGAGTTGTCAAGTTTAATTATTTTATTAAGATCTAAAAAACAAGAATATGATGACGTTAAAATACATTTTTAGGGGAGAAAAGTCAAATCGAATCTATTTTTGTTGAAAGCAACAATGATACACACACACCGCATCATTGTGAGCAGCAATAAAATGCAATATGCTCACCACGCAATAACATATTGTCTTTTTTTCTATTTGTTATATATTCGTATGCCTCTCTGTACATATAGTTTACTCTATATATTTTATTCATTCATGATAAAATTCATTTGTTCAATACAATAACTTGACTTAAAATAAACGTAGTTTATATATGCCTATTGACCAACAGAATTTTACATTTACTCTTTTCCAACTTCATAGCCATTGTACTGAATTTATGACATCAATGCAGCAATACGTTGGAACATTCAATCAATATGAAAAATAAAAATATATCCTATTTATTTTTAAACCAACAGTCCTGGTCTTACTGTGAAACTAGGCCATAGAAGCTATGGCAAGATTTTTTTAGAGAAAACTTTAATCTAGGCCTGACTTCAAAGTCAATTCCAGATCAATTAAAACCTAACACATAATTCAAATATCATAAATATATATCATTGCATGTATCAGTATGCAAGTAAATGTAATTTTACAGGAAGATTGAAGGATCAGATTTATAGAAGATCAATATAAATTACATGAATGTTTTCTGATTTTATTTGTAAAAACGGATCAAGACGTCTCAGTGTTCTTACTTGACAGATTGACAGCGCATGCTACGATGATAACAGCTCCTCCCACCAGTGACACCAAAGACAGCAGCTTCGCCACACGACCCAGACGTCTTGCTCCATCGATGTTCCCCTGCTCCAGACTGTTCCGGGACTGGATACAAAATCATAAAAGATGTAAGATCGGACATCATCCTTTTTCAGTCTGACCACATAACATTTACATACCATAATGGAGTAAACAAATCCCACGATGTTGATTGGCCAGACAGGGCAGAAGCACGCGATGACGGCGAGGATGAGGTAGTCTTTGGGTTTGGAGCGGTCCATGGGTGGGTTGGTGGCGATACTGGAGTGGCGTGAGATGGAAGGGCGTGGGGAGAAGGCCGTGTAGGCAATGGAGCTGGACCTGCTGCCCATCCGCGTGCGGCCCATGGGAGGATGGTGCGCGTGTGGCAGTGAATGATGCCGGCGAGGAGGAGAGGACATGATAGGTCTGGAGGAAAAACCATCGGCCGGGCACGAATAACCTGGAATCAACAGAATGAATCAAAGTTACACAGACCTCTATTTCAATCTTTGACTTATGGGTTGGCTCAACCCTTTTATAAACAAAACAAATGTTATGTCATATGTTATGTGCACATACATTAAAGGAGTAAGCACTGCTGTCCGTCTCACCAAGCAAATCTGATGACAGAATCCAGGACGATGAACAAACTTTAATTAAATAGACGCCAACACAATTCAATCACTAATCTCTGTGATGCTGCCAGGAATCCCCTCTACCCATTTTCATTAGGATCCAACTTTAATTTAATCAAGAGTATTTACGACACATCCGGACACTTTAAAAAACAAATACAAATCATCCATCTTGCTCTTAACTGGAAATAAACTCACCGAAGCGTTTTAATGCTGACATAAACAACAGCAGAGCGGAGAAAAGCTGTTCAGATCACTGACCTCAATCCTGCTTTCACCAGAGACTGTGCATTATTTATTCTCAAAACACTTCACATTTCTCAATTTCACATTTTTATGTCAAGGTTCTTGGTAATGGACTTGGTCCTTCACTTATCAGCAATTTGGGTAGATTTTTGATTTTCAATAATTGGGTACAATTGCTGGGCAACAGTGCGGGTATCAGTGCGGGTATCAATTTTGGTTCATATTTTGGGTGCCAAGTTGGGTAACTATTATGGGAACGATTTTTTAACAGTTGGATAACAACTTGGGTAACTATTTGGGTTTAACATTTTGGTAACAATTTGGGTAGCTAATTGGGTACCAATATGGGTTATATTTTGGGTTACAACATAGATATCGAGTTACGTAATGATTTGAGCAAAAATTTGGTTAACAATTTGCGCAATAATTTACTTATAGTTTGGCGACAATTAAGGGTAGTCGTGGACTTACGGTTAGACAGACACTTAACCCAATAGTCACAGGTTTGAGTTTTGGTAACAGCATGGATTGTGTTCACAACTGTGCGTTTGAACTTGAATAGATCAAATGCAAAGCACATTGGAATATTGGAAATCGTACTTGGCCTAACATCATAACCAGGGCTTTCTGCGCCAAAAATGCCCCAGAAATGTCAAACTTGTGCACATGGAGTTCCTCTTTTACAGTTACCTAATACATATTTTATCATTCTATTCTAGGACCATCTACGTAATGGATTTACAGCTAGTAAGATATCTGAGTTTACTGTTGTAGAAAGTGATGCTTTTGTAATAAATAATAATGCAGTTGTATTTGTTAATGGTTAAGGCATTAGCTAACATGATTTATGTCAATTTTAGCAAGTAACATGGAAAATATGCATTAAATAACATTACCAAAGATTCGTAAATGCTGAAATACAATATTGTTTCTTGTATTTTTGCTAACTAATTTTTGTCGACCAACCTAGAAGTTAACACCTCAAGCCTTTGGATTGTCCCAATTTACTTTTGGAAGTTTTCGCAAACATTAAACTCTGCGGTAAACAAGCATTTAAGACCTTTACATGTTTTGTAGGACATTGCATAACAGGGCATTTCCTATTTTTAAGCAATGGACCGAAGTGAAAATCTAACATGAAGCTATAAGAAAATATCAACATCACCTCCAAAACTCTACCAACTTTTTTAACGTTATTAAAATTATGGTAAGTAAATACTTTATGAATTACATTTACATACATTTACATTTTGTGATTTAGCAGACGCTTTTATTATTTATTTTAGTAAATTGAATAAATCAGAATTTGTGTCTATATTGCATTATTTATGAGATTTGGATGCGTTATAAGGTAATTGTGCACACAAGATTAAAAATGTACTAGTGGGTTAAAAACTGCGTTTTATCCCTATATATTGTGATAATATTTATCAGGGTTTTACCCACACACATTATTTTATGGCAAAAAAACTAAATACGCTTCTCGCTTCCTAAAACGCTTCTCGCTTCCAGGGTTTGCACAATAAACAATACTTTAACTCTGAGTATTTTAGTATGAATAGCTTCATTGTCTCCTCAACTATTGTAAGTCGCTTTGGATAAAAGCGTCTGCTAAATGCCTAAATGTAAATGTAAATGTTATTCTTAAGATTATCTTTAAACAGGTGTGCTCCAAAAATGGACATAATTCAATTTAAAAGATAAAAACATTCTTTGTGAACAATCTCATACAAATGTTTAAACTCAATATCACGTTAATAAAGCTTCTGTATTGTTGGCACATTATTTTAACACTTCATTGGGTCTTTAACTCGTAAAAAAGACATGTCCTCCAAAACTGAATAATGTAACTGTTGAAAAACAAGTAAATCTTCATCTTTAAAGCGTCACACTCTCATCTACGCATCTCTAGTGTTTCCAACACTGAATCACTTCCTTTATAATCTTCATCTCTACTGTTCACCTGTTTCACTTCATGCTGTTTTTCAAGTCATGAAACTGATTACTGGCTCCGGTTTTATTTGGCATAGCGGGACGCGAAACTCCCCAGCCGAAGACAATCAGCCTCATGTCATGTTATTCTCCTCTCACAAATGATGTGAAATAAACAAAGTACCGTTTTCTCTTTTCTCCTTGATCATAACGGTGACCTCGGCCGAGCAGTGCGCCTCCTCCCCGGCCTTCTTGGAAAAAGTGAGGGGCCGCAGACAAGGGAAAGAGTCCGATGCCATCCCGCCGGCCTCGGGCTGAAAGACGACAGGGCCCGGAGTCGGGCTGCTCGCCGCCTCCCCATCTTGGGGACAAACCAGAGGGCTCAGCGATGCCTGATGGTAGTCGGTTTCCATAGAGACGACGGATGCTTCAAAGGGGATGCTGATATTCAGACGTCTCCTGCGTGGCTAAAACAGAGAAGGAGACGAGATTTATGCGCGGGGAAGACACATCCCATCAGCTTTGAGTGGAAAAACCCACGAGGTTCTTCTTCACCAGCGGATGGTGTCAGAAACATCTGACTGCACATCACATCCTTCACATCATCGCTGCGTTCTTTATTCTCTCTCCTTCATCTTTACCACGGGTTTGGTTACCGTGCATGCTTGTTTATACTAGATTAACCCTTTAACACACACACACAATATACGTGTGATGAAACTGACCTCAGGAAGATTCATTAAAGATGACAAAAGGTCAAAATAAACATCATCGTATATCATATCTGCACAGTAAACATGTGGCCATATACGTTCAAGAATAAAATATTATTTTGATCAAAATTAAATAAAGCATGAGAACAGACATGTGCTGAAGGACAACAATACACATGGATTCCAATACAAATATCATTATAAACATTAACATTTATAGAAATATGGACATTTATAAACATTGACATTTATAAATATTGACATTTATAGAAATATGGACATTTATAAATATTGACATTTAAATTAATAATGACATTTATAAACATTGACATTTATATAAATATTTACATTTATATAAACATTGACGTTTATAAACATTTACATTTATATAAATATTTACATTTATATAAACATTGACGTTTATAAACATTTACATTTATATAAATATTTACATTTATATAAACATTGACGTTTATGAACATTTACATTTATATAAATATTAACATTTATATAAACATTGACGTTTATAAACATTTACATTTATATAAACATTTACATTTATATAAACATTTGCATTTATATAAATATTAACATTTATAAATATTGACATTTATAAACATTGACATTTACTGTGTCAAATTGTTCAGGTGTTGTTATTGTTATTGTTATTTTTAAAAAGAAGAATTATAGTTACCATTCAAACCAACACAATAACAATAATAACAATAAAACACAACATTTCTCTGTCTATTGTTGTTTATTTTAGCATAAATAACCGAGAATCTATAAAGAACATGAGATGAAACCCACATTGTGTGTGTTGGGATGTAATAGATGAACAAAGGAGACTGTCCGATACATAAACACATGTGATTAATATGAAACAATGTGATTAATATGAAACAATGTGATTAATATAAAACAATGTGATTTGTTATTACCGTCTCCAGACGTTCAGTCCATCCACACGACAGATGAGACACGAGTGGAAATATCCTCGGAGAAACACATGAAGATGAGATGAGAGTGAGACCTCAATGAGATGATGACGGAGAGAAAGCGCATGCTCATATAAACACATCACAACACAACATCATCACATGATGACACAACACAACACATCACAACACAACATCATCACATGATGACACAACACAACACATCACAACACAACACCATCACATGATGACACAACACATCACATCACAACACAACACCATCACATGATGACACAACACAACACAACACAACATCATCACATGATGACACAACACAACACAACACAACACAACATCATCACATGATGACACAACACAACACAACACAACATCATCACATGATGACACAACACAACACAACACAACATCATCACATGATGACATATCACAACACAACATCATCACATGATGACACAACACATCACATCACAACACAACACCATCACATGATGACACAACACAACACAACACAACATCATCACATGATGACACAACACAACACAACACAACATCATCACATGATGACACAACACAACACAACACAACATCATCACATGATGACACAACACAACACAACACAACATCATCACATGATGACATATCACAACACAACATCATCACATGATGACACATCACAACACAACACCATCACATGATGACACAACACATCACAACACAACACAACACCATCACATGATGACACATCACAACACAACATCATCACATGATGACACAACACATCACATCACAACACAACACCATCACATGATGACACAACACATCACAACACAACACCATCACATGATGACACAACACAACACAACATCATCACATGATGACACAACACAACACAACACAACATCATCACATGATGACATATCACAACACAACATCATCACATGATGACACATCACAACACAACACCATCACATGATGACACAACACATCACAACACAACACAACACCATCACATGATGACACATCACAACACAACATCATCACATGATGACACAACACATCACATCACAACACAACACCATCACATGATGACACAACACATCACATCACAACATCATCACATGATGACACAACACATCACATCACAACACAACACCATCACATGATGACACAACACATCACATCACAACACAACACCATCACATGATGACACAACACAACACAACACAACATCATCACATGATGACACAACACAACACAACACAACATCATCACATGATGACACATCACAACACAACACCATCACATGATGACACAACACATCACAACACAACACCATCACATGATGACACAACACATCACATCACAACACAACACAACATCATCACATGATGACACAACACAACACAACACAACATCATCACATGATGACACATCACAACACAACACCATCACATGATGACACAACACATCACAACACAACACCATCACATGATGACACAACACAACACAACACAACACAACACAACATCATCACATGATGACACAACACAACACAACATCATCACATGATGACACATCACAACACAACACCATCACATGATGACACAACACATCACAACACAACACCATCACATGATGACACAACACATCACAACACAACATTATCACATGATGACACAACACAACACATCACAACACAACACCATCACATGATGACACAACACAACACAACACAACATCATCACATGATGACACAACACAACACAACACAACATCATCACATGATGACACAACACATCACATCACAACACAACATTATCACATGATGACACAACACAACACATCACAACACAACACCATCACATGATGACACAACACAACACAACACAACATCATCACATGATGACACAACACAACACAACACAACATCATCACATGATGACACAACACATCACATCACAACACAACACCATCACATGATGACACAACACATCACATCACAACACAACACCATCACATGATGACACAACACAACACAACACAACATCATCACATGATGACACAACACAACACAACACAACATCATCACATGATGACACATCACAACACAACACCATCACATGATGACACAACACATCACAACACAACACAACACCATCACATGATGACACATCACAACACAACATCATCACATGATGACACAACACATCACATCACAACACAACACCATCACATGATGACACAACACATAACATCACAACACAACACCATCACATGATGACACAACACAACACAACACAACATCATCACATGATGACACAACACAACACAACACAACATCATCACATGATGACACATCACAACACAACACCATCACATGATGACACAACACATCACAACACAACACCATCACATGATGACACAACACATCACAACACAACATCATCACATGATGACACAACACAACACATCACAACACAACACCATCACATGATGACACAACACAACACAACACAACATCATCACATGATGACACAACACAACACAACACCATCACATGATGACACAACACAACACATGATGACACAACACAACACAACATCATCACATGATGACACAACACAACACAACACAACATCATCACATGAGGACACAACACATCACAACACAACACCATCACATGATGACACAACACATCACAACACAACACAACACCATCACATGATGACACAACACAACACAACACAACATCATCACATGATGACACAACACAACACATCACAACACAACATCATCACATGATGACACAACACACGTAACATCATCACATGATGACACAACACAACACATCACAACACAACACAACACCATCACATGATGACACAACACAACACAACACCATCACATGATGACACAACACAACACAACACCATCACATGATGACACAACACAACACAACATCATCACATGATGACACAACACAACACAACACAACATCATCACATGATGACACAACACATCACAACACAACACCATCACATGATGACACAACACATCACAACACAACACCATCACATGATGACACAACACAACACAACACAACACCATCACATGATGACACAACACAACACATCACAACACAACATCATCACATGATGACACAACACACGTAACATCATCACATGATGACACAACACAACACATAACAACACAACACAACACCATCACATGATGACACAACACAACACAATCACATGATGACACAACACAACACAACACAACACAACACAACATCATCACATGATGACACATCACAACACAACACCATCACATGATGACACAACACAACACAACACAACATCATCACATGATGACACAACACAACACAACACAACATCATCACATGATGACACAACACAACACATCACAACACAACACAACATCATCACATGATGACACAACACAACACATCACAACACAACACAGCATCATCACATGATGACACAACACAACACAACACAACACAACATCATCATATGATGACACAACACAACACATCACATCACAACACAACATAACATCATCACATGATGACACAACACAACATCATCACATGATGACACAACACAACACAACATCATCACATGATTACACAACACAACACAACACAACACCATCACATGATGACACAACACAACACAACACAACATAACATCATCACATGATGACACAACACAACATCATCACATGATGACACAACACAACACAACATCATCACATGATGACACAACACAACATCACCACATGATGACACAACACAACACATCACAACACAACATCATCACATGATGACACAACACAACACAACACAACATCATCACATGATGACACAACACAACACAACACAACATCATCACATGATGACACAACACAACACATCACAACACAACACACCATCATCACATGATGACACAACACACGTAACATCATCACATGATGACACAACACAACACAACACCATCACATGATGACACAACACAACACATCACAACACAACACAACACCATCACATGATGACACAACACAACACATCACAACACAACATCATCACATGATGACACAACACAACACAACATCATCACATGATGACACAACACAACACAACACCATCACATGATGACACATCACAACACAACACCATCACATGATGACACAACACAACACAACACAACACAACACCATCACATGATGACACAACACAACACAACACAACACAACACAACACAACACCATCACATGATGACACAACACATAACATCACAACACAACACCATCACATGATGACACAACACAACACAACACAACATCATCACATGATGACACAACACAACACAACACAACATCATCACATGATGACACATCACAACACAACACCATCACATGATGACACAACACATCACAACACAACACCATCACATGATGACACAACACATCACAACACAACATCATCACATGATGACACAACACAACACATCACAACACAACACCATCACATGATGACACAACACAACACAACACAACATCATCACATGATGACACAACACAACACAACACCATCACATGATGACACAACACAACACATGATGACACAACACAACACAACATCATCACATGATGACACAACACAACACAACACAACATCATCACATGAGGACACAACACATCACAACACAACACCATCACATGATGACACAACACATCACAACACAACACAACACCATCACATGATGACACAACACAACACAACACAACATCATCACATGATGACACAACACAACACATCACAACACAACATCATCACATGATGACACAACACACGTAACATCATCACATGATGACACAACACAACACATCACAACACAACACAACACCATCACATGATGACACAACACAACACAACACCATCACATGATGACACAACACAACACAACACCATCACATGATGACACAACACAACACAACATCATCACATGATGACACAACACAACACAACACAACATCATCACATGATGACACAACACATCACAACACAACACCATCACATGATGACACAACACATCACAACACAACACCATCACATGATGACACAACACAACACAACACAACACCATCACATGATGACACAACACAACACATCACAACACAACATCATCACATGATGACACAACACACGTAACATCATCACATGATGACACAACACAACACATAACAACACAACACAACACCATCACATGATGACACAACACAACACAATCACATGATGACACAACACAACACAACACAACACAACACAACATCATCACATGATGACACATCACAACACAACACCATCACATGATGACACAACACAACACAACACAACATCATCACATGATGACACAACACAACACAACACAACATCATCACATGATGACACAACACAACACATCACAACACAACACAACATCATCACATGATGACACAACACAACACATCACAACACAACACAGCATCATCACATGATGACACAACACAACACAACACAACACAACATCATCATATGATGACACAACACAACACATCACATCACAACACAACATAACATCATCACATGATGACACAACACAACATCATCACATGATGACACAACACAACACAACATCATCACATGATTACACAACACAACACAACACAACACCATCACATGATGACACAACACAACACAACACAACATAACATCATCACATGATGACACAACACAACATCATCACATGATGACACAACACAACACAACATCATCACATGATGACACAACACAACATCACCACATGATGACACAACACAACACATCACAACACAACATCATCACATGATGACACAACACAACACAACACAACATCATCACATGATGACACAACACAACACAACACAACATCATCACATGATGACACAACACAACACATCACAACACAACACACCATCATCACATGATGACACAACACACGTAACATCATCACATGATGACACAACACAACACAACACCATCACATGATGACACAACACAACACATCACAACACAACACAACACCATCACATGATGACACAACACAACACATCACAACACAACATCATCACATGATGACACAACACAACACAACATCATCACATGATGACACAACACAACACAACACCATCACATGATGACACATCACAACACAACACCATCACATGATGACACAACACAACACAACACAACACAACACCATCACATGATGACACAACACAACACAACACAACACAACACAACACAACATCATCACATGATGACAGAACACAACACAACATCATCACATGATGACACAACACAACACAACATCATCACATGATGACACAACACAACACAACATAACATAACATCATCACATGATGACACAACACAACACAACACAACATCATCACATGATGACACAACACAACACAACATCATCACATGATGACACAACACATCACAACACAACATAACATCATCACATGATGACACAACACAACATCATCACATGATGACACAACACAACACAACACCATCACATGATGACACAACACAACACATCACAACACAACATAACATAACATCATCACATGATGACACAACACAACACAACATCATCACATGATGACACAACACAACACAACATCATCACATGATGACACAACACAACACAACATCATCACATGATGACACAACACAACATAACATAACATCATCACATGATGACACAACACAACACAACATCATCACATGATGACACAACACAACACAACATCATCACATGATGACACAACACATCACAACACAACATAACATCATCACATGATGACACAACACACGTAACATCATCACATGATGACACAACACAACACAACATCATCACATGATGACACAACACATCACAACACAACATAACATCATCACATGATGACACAACACATCACATCACATGATGACACAACACAACACAACACAATCACATGATGACACAACACAACACACACTTGTACACTTATTAATAACACAGATTATTATGGGGTTCACTGGGAATTTGCTTTCCTGTGGGTGTGTGGAAAATAGTGTTTATGGGATGTGCACAATATTACATTCTTATTAAATATTTAAATGGTCCAAAACATGTCATTGTATTTCAATGGTTCATTGTTGTATTTACATTGAGAAATATTCAGATTACTATGGTTCTTTTGTCACATTTTCACAAAAATATTGATGACATTGACTTTAATTCATCTGTCATTCATCTGGATGAGAGACATCTCTGTCTGCTGTCTTGAAGATGTTCCAGAGCAGATGTACCAAAGCTCTTCTGAGATGTTGATGACATCAGATGTTTTCCAGATCTTAGAAGACATCTTGTTGGTTTGTTTCCAACCTTTGAGAAGATCCAACCCAAGAAAGGTCCTTGATTGTGTTTACAGCGTATTATATAACGTGCTTTAATGGCTCGCATGTGTAAATAACCCTTATTTTCACACTATTTTATTATGTGTATACCATCTTTAAAATGGTTGATTCTTCTGGAGTCTCTCCTACAAATATAATTGTAAACATATCTTTAATGTGATCGATTTGAACCAGGATCAGACCCGGAGAACGTAGATTGAGAGGATTGTATACGTCTAAACGCAGAACGATGATTCACGTCGATGTAGCTAAACTTTACCCTGATCTAAACCAGCATGCGGTTAACAGTAAATATAATCAACTTATAATTAAACCAATCATTACAAACAGCTACAATCGATGGTTAGTTTCAATTGCCATAGAACAAAGCTAAATAGCGTTACTCTTTGTGTAATAAGTAACACAAACTGTTAACGCACCAACTTTGGGTGGAGGTTAACAGAGATAGTGATGTCACTAAAGCAGGAAGTAGAGGAATGTAGTCCGAACGGGCCGTCTTTTGTAGGCGATTTCTGTTCAATAACATATCCCGCTTGGCATTGAATTATAAGCTTTATATTTTGAGACATTAATTATACGATTACATTATACACCAGTTAAAAGTTTGAAACATGGAATCATGAAGAATGACACCTTTAATTAAATGAAAATTGTCATAACTGTCATTAATTGTTCACCTATTGTTGTATCGGCTATTTCCCGCTACATTGTCTCCTCGACTATTGTAAGTCGCTTTGGATAAAAGCGTCTGCTAAATGACTAAATGTAAATGTAAATTACTCTCTAGTTGTTGCAAATCTGTATTTATTTGTTTGGTTGAACACCGAGAACGGTACTTGGACGAATGCCTGTACCCAAACTTGTTTTGAACATGTACTGACGAATAAACCAGAGTTATTACAATAGAATGAGAATTCTCAAGAACTTTTTGATGTCATACATTCTTCAAATATCTATTTTTTGTTCGCCAGAAGAAAAATAAAGTATTTTTCTTATTTCCGTGAATGTGGCCCATACCAGTTTGGTTACAAGCATTCTTTCAAATATCTTTCTCTGTGCAATTCGGAACAAAGAAATTCATACATATTCGGAACAACTCGAATGTGAGAGAATGATATGGGGGGACCTTTCGTTTTAAAACAAATTAAAAAACATTCTGAACGTACATCGTGTATTTGGTCTGGCAGCTCACAGAGCCGCTGCACCAATGAATAAACAGAGCTCAGAGCAGATGCGCAGATGCTTTAGACATGCAGTGCTGGGCAGACGAAAGCAGCGACATTTAAATGAGAGGAGAGAGTTTCTGTTGGGTACACTGATAGGTCTCAAAAACCGCTCTGAAAACAGATCCAATGCTTTCGAATAAGGGTAAAACTGTTAATATAGCTTCACAAATGATATTAGATCATGAGGACCTTTGGAATGTCATGACAGCATTTATTCAAAGCCACATGAAGCAAATTTCAAAAATCTAAATTCAAGGTTAAATAAAAGAAATCAGAAAAAGAAAATGTAAAAGAAAACATAAAAACAAGAGCAGAATACACAGCAGCTTACAATTTAAAACAGTGAACCATGTACAAAATGCATGATAAAAAATAAAAACATCCGCTTTGTACAACTCTTCCCATCGGACAGCACCTCATCTCACTTCCCCAAACTGCTGAGAATATTGGCCTTTACAGAGAGAGAGAGAGAGAGAGAGAGAGACAGAGAGAAATACACAGAATTAGAGTCACGTTCATAACAGAATCTGTTAAGCTTCCAAAAACCTACATAGCAAAAACCCTTCTGTGAAATGGCAAGCGCTTTTGTCAGGAACATCAGTATGTTTTTACAAAACAACACAGTTAAGATATTATATAAAATTTAAAATAATTTTATAGACCACAAACCTTTATAAAAGACGAGAAGCGTTTGGCTGTTATGCCTTCAATCTTCTTTAGGTCCTCCACCTAGACACAAACAATTTTTTTACAGGACACTGATGTTTGAGAAGATTTACAGATAAACAATGGATACTGAATCATAACCAGTGATATCAGCACTTCACCTGTGTGAAGTCTCCATTGATCTCCCTCCAGCCCATGATCAGCTTTGCTTTTTTATCTCCTATCAGCTGTAGACTCTTGAGCTCTTTCAGCGAGCCCGAGTTGAGCGTCTGAAGGATCTTCTTCCTGGACTGCTCCAGTAACTCGGAATCCAAACGTGTCTCCCAATTCAAATCCAGGCCTCCGTTCTCTTTCCCCTCACAGATCTACAAGAAAAAATCATGTTAAAACATGTATTCCATAGGGTTAAAACATGTATTCCATAGGGTGATTGGTCCAGATTTTATTGTAGAATTAACTTATTTTTACCATTTATTTTTTTCTAAAAACTTTAAAGCAGTACACCGACTCAATGTAAAGATCACAATTATTTAACCGACTACACATTGACTTATGAAATAATTAATATATGATACATTTCAAACATAACATGGGCATAATTATTAAAATATGATACATGTACTAAAACTTATTAAACCAACTGTAATATAAAAAAATTTCTAAGTCTTGAAGAAGCATGGCGGAAGGAGGAGTGATGATGAAAATAGGCTGTTTTACAGATGACGCGCGGAAATCGATTGGCGGGCAGAAAGTAAATAAACAGAATGGAAAACAGAGCAAAGCATGAATTGTCGCATATAAGACGCTTATTCTAATCAAAGGTATTTTCAGAATACTTTGGATGGAAATTGACAGCGAAGCAAGGGAACACGTCTAATGTTTCAGTGCGAACCATCCAGTGCAATTCAGGGAGATAAATGTTGAACAAGAAATAGTTCAAGGACAAGATGACTAAATCATGTGAACTGTTATTTCCAGTTATTATTATAAAGAATGTAAAACTGACCTCTGTTTGAAGACGTTTCTTCTTTTCCACAGTTTGTGAGGGTTTACACAGCACAGCACACTGCAGAGGCTGAACCTGAGAAACTGAGAGAGAACAGACCATCATCATCAGAGAAAAAAACATCAGTTCAAGTGATTTTCATGAGAAATACGCAGGCCCTTGTGATCCACTCCTCCCCACTGCTTGATTCACAGGTACATGAACAGTGACATCACATGTTTAGCTCACGCTCGCACTTTTAAAGACGCTTTACAATCAGTTATCCCACATCCCCATGAACAAGATGCTCATCCCTGAAAAAGACCCCATCACCTTCCCAACCAAACGTCTGTGGTTCCAATGTGACCAGCTGACCTTCTTTGATTGATTTAATGTTGAAGCGTAAAATCTTTTGATGATAAAATTGATTGTGTTACCCTGCAGAGGTGTGACGACGGCCTGCTGTCTGCGAGGTTTGGCCGCTGTTGACTGTTTCCTGTGCAGAGGGGGCAGATCTGTTTTAAAAAGACCCTTGTCGCTCACTTCAGTCTTATTGAACATCTTCGCCTTATTCTCCAGCTCCTGCTGTTTCTCCTTCAACATCTACAGTGAGAAAGAACAAAATCTATACACTTCAGTTGAGTCTTTCACACTCCAAACTAACACACTTTATTATATCTGTGCTAAATGAGGCGGTGACTTTAAAAAATGTCTCAAACAATTCCAGTAGTGGATCAACTCTTTAATTGTTGCATTTTACTGCCGTTGCAATATTAGCAGTCTCAGAACACTTGGAATCACACATGTAACTTTGGTCACCCTGCTTTAAAGCATACATAATCTTTTACATCATCTCGTAAACCACCCCACATGTATTGCAATGACAGCAGGGAAGCTTAGAATAAGTATTTATGACATTGAAAACAGAACATTTTGCTTATCCAACACATGGGGTAAACAGTGAGCACAAATTAATAAAGTGATGCTTTAATTCTGTAATCAAGTGAAAGATTATGAGATGTGTGTCAAAGCTGCAAAGGGTCTATCTTTAGTTTCTTTTACATGATCTAAACATTAAACTGCACATTATGTATGTTTAAGTTAAAGTCAAGGAATGTCAACCTGGAGTACATATCTAATAAATCAAATGTATACCTGAATCTCTTTACGAGACTGGGCCACAGTTTTGAGCAGATTGAGTCTTTCTGTCTCTGCTGAACCCATCATCATCTTCTCCAGGGCCAGAAGTCTTTCCAGAACCGATGAATCTGGTGAACTGATACATGCATTTACAATTATTTTGCAAAATGATGGAACATTAACACACAGCCAATGAATACAGTTTTTGCTTTTGAATACAAATTTTTTCTAAACAAAACCCTAACCCTAATCTCCTTACCATCTCATAAAATGCAGTATACAAAATATAAATGAGAATCTATTGTGCTTAAAGTAAATTACTGTTCATAGTACATAATTTGACATTAATGAAATGACTTAATACAACTTACATTTTTCAGAAAACTAATACCATTAAAAGGGACAGTTCACCCACATTATAACAGAAACAGAAATAGGGTCTTGCTCGGGAGAAAGTCAGAAAGTTCTAAAAAACACTCTTCATTGAGTTTGCCCTAACTTTATGTATAAATATTAAGGCTTACTGAAGCTGGTAATTAGAGCTTATTTAAAAAGAGCTTGCTTTTATCGTTTCATTCTGAACAGGTTCAATGATTCACCAAATCATTGATTCATTCCAAATGTTCAGCAGAGTCTGGGAATAAAGTTTAGTTGCCCGAATATTCTGTGCATGTTTCAACAGTTAACGTTGAGATTGTTTATAACTCTAACACGCACAAATATGTCCTCTCTTTCAATGACCAGAAAGGCACAATCAGCCTCACAGTTTTCGCAAGAGACATTTTCTTTGAGCACCAGCTACCGGACCACGACCTTCTGCATAAGACCAAGATCTGGGATGGTGCTCATCTTAAAAATTAGCCGTCTCACCTGTGAGGATGAGTTTCTGGAGACGTGGGCTGCTCGGCTTTCTTCCCCTCTTTAGACTTTTTATTCTGAGGCTCACCTGACCCTCCAGCCTCCTGTGCATCTCGGGTTCTTTTACCAGGAGCTATGAGAAATATTAAGATAATTAATTATTATTATTATTATTATTATTATTATTATTATTATTATTATTATTATTATTATTATTATTATTATTATTATTATTATTATTATTATTATTAAGAAAATAATCTGAAATATTCCACGTCAACAGTTCTGGGCACGTGTCTCACCAATAGTAGGAGTCAAAACGGTTTCCCTGACAAAGGGACGATTGACGATCTGCTTGGACTTTGCGGCAAAGTTCAAAGCAGAGAATGTGTCGAAGTAATATTTGTACTCAGGTGCGATGTTTGTGATCATGACAGAATGTGCTGAGCCACCCAGAGAGTCCTGCAGCAGACGGGTGAGTTTACTGTCCCTGTAGGGCACTCTTCCTCCAGCCCCTGCATTCAGAGCATCCACCACCTTGCTGAGAGTGAACAGGGATAGGTTGATGGCTCCGCTTTCTTTCAGACGAATGCCCTGGTTCCCCGTGCGTCGATTGTCCTCCGAGCCGGCCAAGTCAACTAGATATAGCTTTCCTGTCTGCTGTCTGTGTGGAGGCCCACGCTGAGACTTCACCACCTGAGAGAAGAGAGAATGCATGCATTTTATTTAAACACTAGCAATCGATTAATGTTGTTGAGATTAATATTTCCTTATAGCATACACAGAGACGCACCCTATGCTGTAACATGCCGCACAACTCTCCAACAATGTTTCTACATGTCAATGCAATAAAAAACACAAGCCATGTAGATGATCTACTGGATCCCTTTCTTTAGAAATACATCCTTCTTTATAGCATCGAGTTTACAAATACACATTCCTGGATGAATGATCTTAAGTATTATACTATACTTAACAAATCATGGTACAAAAGTGACTGTTTACAGCATACAAAACAAACATCTTCAACCTTTAAAAGGAGGACGGCGTGACTGCGGCTGGAGCGCTGGTTAAGTTTGGTGGATGCTGTGGTGCGGTTCAGACTGGCAGGAATGAAATGCTTGTCGAAGTCGGAGAAGGATGACAGGGGTGTGTGAGTTAATCCGGGAATAAGGATGTTTCTGTCCTTGTCTTCACGGATGGGAAGATCCTGCGAACCTGGGGACAAGAGGTCCAGCACCTAGAGTGGAAAAAAAATCAATTTAAGAGAAGAACAGCAAAAATCTAAAACTAAGAGCACTCGTTCTTAAGGTAAACATGGGTTACAATACAGTAACATGACATACTTTTTCGTTATAGATCTCTAAGTAGGACATCCCAACCGAATACTGCCAAGAGTCCTGCTCTTTTTCCTGTGCTGCAACCAGATTGAAGACCTCCTTGACCGCACGTGGAATAATTCCCGGCTGCTCTTGACTGCCAAGCATTGTGTGAGTCTTTCCTGCATAGTCATGGAAATTTACATATATCCATTTCCATTTAATCCAAAAAGACGTAGATGGCATTAACACATTTACCCATTTTTATTCGTATTTTTATCCAATGCAAACATTTGTATTAAGCAATGAATGATGAATTGAGGAAATAAGTCTGTCTGGTGTCATGAGAATAATATCGGTGGTTTCACTGTCATACCTGCTCCAGTGGGTCCGTAGGCAAACACACTGGCGTTCTGACCATTCAGGATGTGAGGGAGGATGGGTTTGACTGAAGAAACAAACACCTCCTGCTGACTTGCCTGCTCACCATGAAACGCATCAAACCTACAAACAAGAAACAGTCCTTATGCACAAATAGTTTTGCACTTTCATCATAAATGGTCAAAACCCTTTCAAAGCCACCACACATAGTTATTTCTAAATAACTGAATTGCATGAAGGAATGTTGATAATTAATATAATAGTTTTGACTGATAAACAGAAAAAATTTATAGCTTTCGATTAAAAATACTGTTTTATACTCTGATTCTGTTGCCTTAAAAGTGTAATGTGAAAATTGCTAACCTTGCCTTTAAAAATTAAATTTCTTTCATATTTTTTAAATCCTCGTATCATTCCAAATATATTTATTTAATTATATAACTGATATGTAAGCTCTCTCATCACCTTTTTCAGATCAGGTAATACTATAGATGTTGCCTTTCTTATGTTTTTGTTAAATATTTACAGTAAATGTGTAATGTAGATATTTTTTTAAACAGATTTAAAAAGAGGTAGTCATTGTACAGAGAACATTTTATACGCCTTTACAACGGGGTTGCAGCGCTAAAACATCCAACTCATCCTTTACACCCTCACGCTTGAATGTCACCGATTGGGATTAGTTCATTCGGATGTTTAGCAAGTACCGACCGGGTCATAGAATGTAATAATCGACTGAACCCCATCTGCGTGCCATCAATCGGAGCATCTCCTTCATTCTTCAAAATATCTTTGATATCTTTTTAACAAAACAAAAAAAATGACAAAAAAAGACTCTCCAATGGTGCTCTAGGCGGGTCTAAAAGATGATTAGTTACAAGCATTTTACAAATATCTTTGTTCACCACACATAATGGAACAATTCAATAGTGATCGAATGCTGACAGGTCTAGTGGTTGAGTTTAACTTCTAACCCTAGGGTTGTGGGTTCAAGTTTCGGGGCGGCAATATCATGACTTGGGTGCCCTTGAGCAAGGCACCGAGCCCCCAGCTGCTCCCCGGGCGCTGCAGCATAAATGTCTGCTCACTGCTGTGTGTGAGTTCACGGTGGTGTGAAGTCTGCAGCCTGTGGGTACTCTGTGTGTGTGTGTGTGTGTGTGTGTGTGTGTGTGTGTGTGTGTGTGTGTGTACACTACTGTGTGTGTGTGCGTTCACTGTGGTGCGAAGTCTGCAGCTTGTGGATACTCTGTGTGTGTGTTCCCAGCTGGTGTGTGTGTTCACTGCTGTGTGTGTGTGTGTTTACTCTGTACGGGTTTAAAGCAGATCATGATTTCTGATTATGGTTCATCATACTTCTCTGTATGTCACATCACTTTCATCATTTGATTCATCAGTGAGTGAGAGGAGTGTTCTGATGAAACTCACTGGTAGTTCAGTGTTTCAGTGGCATTTCTCCAGTTGATGATCTCGAGGTTTTGTGAGCCCAGACCCCTGACACAGGGTCCCTCTCCTCTCTCGTCCTGTTTGTCCATGTAGGGCCTCAGACGGACGGCCACACGAACTCTGGAGGTCCGCTTCGATCCGGCTGCAGCTTCATTTACTGCAACCCGCTGCGCCATAACTAAAACAACACACAACACGTCATACACAACACTACACAACACACAACACGTCATACACAACACATCATACATTACACAACACACGTCATACACAACACAACACAGGTCATACAAAACACACACTACACACACACACACACACACACACAAGACTTCACAACACACGTCATACACAACACTACACACGTCATACACAACACACACTACACAACACAACAAAACACGTCATACATAACACACACTACACAACACAACAAAACACAACACACGTCATACACAACACTACACAACACAACAAAACACACGTCATACACAACACTACACAACACCAAACTAGTCATACACAACACCAAACTAGTCATACACAACACTACACAATACCAAACTAGTCATACACAACACTACACAACACCAAACACGTCATACAATGCGCAAAAAAAAAAAAACGTCATACACAACATACACTCCACAACACAACAAAACACAACACATGTCATACACAACACACACGTCATACACAACACACACAACAAAACACACGTCATACACAACACACGTCATAAACAACACATACTACACAACACAACAAAACACAACACACGTCATACACAACACATACTACACAACACAACAAAACACAACACACGTCATACACAACACACACATGTCATACACTACACCAAACACTTCATACACAACACAAAACAAGTCATACACAACACCACACGTCATACACAATACAACACTACACACAAACAACACGTCATTAACAACACTACACACACAACACAACACAAAAACACGTCATACACAACACAACACTACACACACAACACAAAACATGTCATACATACACAACACTACACTACACAAAACACGTCGTACACACACAACACTAAACTATACACACACACACACACACCACACGTCATACAAAACACAACACTACACTACACTACACACATAACACACGTCGTACACACACAACACTAAACTATACGCACAACACACGTCATACACACACAACACTACACTACACTACACACACACACACAACACTACACACACACATGGACACACAACACACGTCGTACACACACAACACTTAACTATACGCACAACACACGTCATACACACACAACACTAAACTACACGCACAACACACGTCATACACACACAACACTAAACTACACGCACACGCACACGCACACGCACACGCACACGCACACACACACACACACCACACGTCATACAAAACACAACACTACACTACACACACAACACTAAACTATACGCACAACACACGTCATACACACACACACAACACTACACTACACTACACACACACACACGTCATACAAAACACGTCATACACACAACAACACTACACGTCATACAAACACTACACTATACTACACACACACACAACACTAAACTATACGCACAACACTAAACTATACGCACAACACACAACACAAAACTACACATACAACACTACACATACAACACTACACACACACGTCATACAAACACTACACTACACACACAGACAACACTACACACGTCATACAAACACTATACTACACCACACACACACACACACACACACATACACAACACACGTCATACACTACACACAACACAACACACGTCATACACTACACACAACACAACACACGTCATACACTACACACAACACAACACACGTCATACACTACACACAACACAACACACGTCATACACTACACACAACACAACACACGTCATACACCACACACAACACAACACACGTCATACACTACACACAACACAACAACACGTCATACACTACACACAACACAACAACACGTCATACACTACACACAACAACACAACAACACGTCATACACTACACACAACACAACAACACGTCATACACTACACACAACAACACAACAACACGTCATACACTACACACAACACAACAACACAACAACACGTCATACACTACACACAACACAACAACACAACAACACGTCATACACTACACACAACACAACAACACGTCATACACTACACACAACACAACAACACGTCATACACTACACACAACACAACAACACGTCATACACTACACAACAACACGTCATACACTACACAACAACACAACAACACGTCATACACTACACAACAACACAACAACACGTCATACACTACACAACAACACAACAACACGTCATACACTACACAACAACACAACAACACAACAACACGTCATACACTACACACAACACAACAACACGTCATACACTACACACAACACAACAACACAACAACACGTCATACACTACACAACAACACAACAACACGTCATACACTACACACAACACAACAACACGTCATACACAACAACACAACAACACGTCATACACTACACAACAACACAACAACACGTCATACACTACACAACAACACGTCATACACTACACAACAACACAACAACACGTCATACACTACACAACAACACAACAACACGTCATACACAACAACACGTCATACACAACAACACAACAACACAACAACAACACAACAACACCACAACAACACCACAACTACACCACACTACACTACACCACACACACCACACACACACACGTCATACACTACACCACACCACACACACCACACACACACACGTCATACACTAGACACTACACCACACCACACACACCACACACACACACGTCATACACTAGACACACACACACACACACACACACACACACACACACACACACAACACTACACACACACAACACTACAGACACACACAACACTACACACAACACACGTCATACACTAGACACACACACACACACACACACACACACACACACACACACACACACACACACACACACACACACACACACACACTACACACACACACACACACACACAACACAACACAACACACACACACAACACACGTCATACACTAGACACACACACACACACACACACACACACACACACAACACAACACAACACTACACTACACTACACACACACAACACTACAGACACACACAACACTACACACAACACACGTCATACACTAGACACACACACACACACACACAACACAACACAACACAACACAACACAACACAACACTACACTACACTACACACACACACACACACACACAACACAACACAACACACACACACAACACACGTCATACACTAGACAGACACACACACACACACACACACACACAACACAACACAACACTACACTACACTACACTACACACACACAACACTACAGACACACACAACACTACACACAACACACGTCATACACTAGACACACACACACACACACACACACACACACACACACACACACACACAACACAACACAACACAACACAACACTACACTACACTACACTACACTACACTACACTACACTACACACACACACACACACAACACACAACACAACACAACACAACAGACTTCAGTCCAATAAATGCAGGTTTGTTTTCTCACCTGTCGACTCTTGAGCGTTTATTAACTTTATATTTGATCTTATATCTTCTTCAGCTGCAGAGTATTTTAATAATAATAAAGTGTCACTAATTCACCGCACAGCAACAATGGCGCCCGTCGCCTGAGCACGCATATTTTCAAATGATATAGACCCGCTTCGTTTCAACGAATCAGAGCAGCCGCGGCAACCACGTGATCGCCGTCTTCGTTGTGGTTGAATCGGAATGCACCGCTGCGGATGAGCGCTGCCACCTTTCGGTTGAGGCAGGTATGGCATTGCATTAATAAAATAAAGTGTTTAGGGATTTAATATGATTTGCTTTGGAATAAAAATTGACAAAAAGTTTCTTCTTCAATACAAAAAAATTATTCATAAGAAATATCTTAAATGTCTAAAACCGACACAAGTAGGAAAGACTTAATATATTTTCTATTTTACATTTATTAAATATATATGCAAGACAGGCAAACTATAATCTTGTAATTGGGAGAGAAAAATAATTAGAATTTTCTTCTAGCCCCAAACATAAATTAGCAAACATTTATTTAATCAATTCAGTTGACTAAAATAAGACAAAATATCTTAGGTCAATTAATTTAATGTGTCTTTGAGAAGTTTTGGATATTTCTACTAAAACCATTTTTAGCAGTTTTTATTTTACATTTAAAAGACAAGATTTAAAATGAATAAAGGCCTTTAAAATATAAACCTATTCAAATCTAAAAAATTCATAAATGAACATAGTTTTTCTGGATATCCTCTAATTCATTATTTATTATAATATTGTAGTTGTTTTTTAGTTCTTGAAATTATACACATTTGTATTGAATACACCAAACATATGACTTTGTGTGTCAATCCCTCAAAAACAAGAAACTTTAGAGGACAGCATACCTTAAAAAAAAAAGAGTTATTTTATTACACCAGGTAATAGACTGCATAAATATGCCTTTTCTATATACATGTATCTTAAACATCTTGGCTAGGATTTGATAAAATATTAATGCTCAATCTATGTGCAAATTCCAAATTTACATTCAGGTACTAAAATAATCTACATTTTCTCCAATGGCAATGTACAACTTTCCAATTTAAACCTACCAATGTTAAGGACGAAAATATAAGAATGGAAAAAAAACATAACAGAGCTTAACACAAGAGTGCCATCATTTAAAAGTCATCCATCAAATTACACATTGTAACCCTAAAAATGACAGGAAGATATTTTAGATATTAAACATCAAAATCTACTTTTGATTAAACTGATAGAGCGGTTGTACATTATTTTATGAGTTATGTGAGCTCTCCTCAGACTTAAAGGCATATTTTAACTATACAATTAATTGATTGCCCTTTGAACGGCTCATCTAATTCCTTCATTTGGTTTAATATATTATAATATGATATTATGTATGATATTAATATATTAATCTTAACGTCTTATGAAGATATGACATTTCTACATATAAAATATATTACAGAACATGTCAGCTCTCCTTCGTAAAGCTGTTACGTGTGTTCAGAAACGTCTTTCACATTATCATCAGTTTTTGATCACATTTGTTCATCACATATGAAAGATTGACTCAAACTCATTGAGCAGGAACTCAACGATCTGGTTCTGGAAGACCATGTACATTGTGATATTTGCCGTCTCCATTTCGGGCTTGAGTAGCGTCGGGCCGAAGACAATGGCCACGTTCTGTACGGTCATTCTGTTCTCATCACCGTGTTGAATAACCCTAAAAAAATCATTCCGTAAACATTCAGAACTATATTCAAATAATTCTTTGCCTTTATATATGATTATCATACTTGCGTAAATGGCTGAAGAGCACCTCCATTGTGTCATGGTTGTATATTGGCAAACATCTCACCAGATTTTTCATGTGTGTAAGTTTACTGTAATAATCTGCTATTTCTGTTTTTAAAAAAAAACAAAGAAAGTATGAACAGTTTTTAAGGTGATAAAAGAACCATCAGCTTCACGTTGGTACCGGTAAGGTTCATTTAGTGATATTAATTTTATAACGACATGGTTGATGTTGAAGCATGAAGTCACACTCACTGATGCCAGAGATGAACTCATTGAAGAGGTTGTAGGGGAAGAGTGGTTCCTGAAGTTCTCTGAAGAACAGCTTCAACGCACCCGTGATCACGTGAATATCCCAGTTACCCTCATCCAGATCTAGATCCTCTGCAGACATACACAAGATTCAGTAACACACGCTTGATTCAGTAACACACTCTTGATTCAGTAACACACGCTTGATTCAGTAACACACTCTTGATTCAGTAACACACGCTTGATTCAGTAACACACTCTTGATTCAGTAACACACGCTTGATTCAGTAACACACGCTTGATTCAGTAAGTGGCAAATGGTTCAGCGAGAGACACAAGATTTAAACCGGTCCAAGAATATAATTTCATAGATTTCTTCAGAATCTATATATCAGATGTGTTTCTATAAACAGCGGTCGGTAACACAATATTGTTTATTAGCAAAGAGTAAAGACACAGGGGGGTGAAGTGTGGAATATAAGCTGAGGTTTACCGTGATCTGCTTTGAAACGTAGTTTCTGAATGACGGCCAGATTTCCACTTACTCGGTAGAGTCCATCAATCCCCAGACCTGCCAATGATCCAGATGATTCATTAACACTCATCAACATCAAATCTCTCTTTGTGTCTTCTATTGCAAAAAGCATCATCGCACCTCTTTTCTCTACCGTGTGGATGCATTTTTTCACAAAGCTGGGCACCGTCTCATTTTCCTGCTGGCAGAGATTCTGCAAGTGACATCCAAAGACGTTTTCTGTTGGAGACAGAGCGTCAAGTCAGAATTATTTTAGCAACACCAACGGGCAATGAGGTGAATGAGCATCTGTCTCGCCTCGGATGTATCCCTTGTCTTTGACGGACTGCAGCGTGGGCCGCTTGAGAAGGAACTTCTTCAGTTTGCTGCGAACGTTCTTCTGATCCGACTCGGATGTTGAGCTGGTTGAAAACTGTCGGTTGGCTGATGCACAGAAACACACGTTTAAACTCATTAAAGGCATATTTTTCCCCAAAATCATATCTTTGTTGTTCTGAACACAAATAAGAATATTCTAATCAACATGTGGAACTATTTGAGTCATCATTGATTCTTAGTTAGTTAGTTTCCAAATGACAGAATTTCAATGACTTGATGAAGATTTTACCATATCCAGACGCTTTTCTCTCATCTCGCTCCATACTGGAAGACTTGTCTCTGATTTCCTCTTCATCTTCAGAATGTTGCTGATCCAAATCCTGATGGCCCATCACCATTCAAACAGACACAGGGTTATATTGAGATCTCACAGAGGTCATTCTTTCCAAAAGTGGGAGATGTACAGTATGACTCACCAGCTGACGGATGGTATCCACAATCACTTTATGCCAGTCATTGATAATGCTCTCAGTATCGTACTGGATCAGGAACTCGGCACCTCTTCGACTTTTCAGCTGAACACACACACGCCGTATCAAAAAAAAGTTTTTATTTCAACGGAATGAATTGTGAACGCCTTACCTCTAAAACATTTTTCTTGCTGGATTTTTCTTTTGTTGCCCATCCAATCATCGCTCCTTTTAAATCCACTTTGAATTCTGGCACTATTTGATTGGTCTTGCTCTATATAACATTAAACATCAGCGTTAGATGAAGTCGGTGCAATAATTATTTGATAGATCCTACTTACCGATGTACTGGTTGGTGCTGACTTTGGGTCTTTGTGGAATGTCAGAATCCCCCCGTGGAGAACCGTCCATGACTGACCCCAGTTCTTTCTGTAGGAGCATCATTTACACTTTTACATAACCACACAAATCCCACCACAGCAGGCGATAGTGAAAAGGTCTCAATGGTTTTGAAGGTCTTTAACACAATGCAGTACATAGATGCTGAATTGGATGCAAAATCACGGATTTATGTCGCCGCCATATTGAAAAAGGATTAAACTCCCTAATCAACATGACTTTCCACAAATAAACATGACAATCCATAACTTTCCATGTCTTAAGATTATGAGTAATTAAACTATTGCAGTAAAGTACCAAAGCACTCAAAGTGTGTGTTTGTTCATGGTCATGAAGGTGCTTACCTCAATTTTTTCCCATTATCAGACACCCTTGTTTTGTTCAGGATTCCAGCTTTCTCCAAGTTTGAAACCTGAAAGAGAATCAAGAGTGGTCAACAGAATCCTAAGAGCAGATAATGTCTCAAGACAGAAAAGCAAGTTTCAATCCGAGTCGTCCGATTTATCAAAAACCGATTATTGGATTTTCGTTAGCATCAATAATTACAATAATGATTTTTACAATGGTCCTGCATACATTTAATTTCCAAGATTTCATGGCTCTACCCGTCAATCTAAGAGAGCATGTTATCATGAAACGACACAAGCATGTGATGTGAAGCCGGTCATCTTACATTCTGTGACACCTCAGGGGAGCCGGAGGATTCGCTGTCTGAAACACTCTGACCGCATGATGAAGGATGCTTCTGTTAGCAGAGACAGTTGCAGGCATGAATAAAAGTATGGATTTACATCATGGTGCGTAAAGGCACTTGTCATTTACAGATGAACAGAAAACATGCCATGAAAACAGACTGCA
>CM065678.1:1312112-1374590 GCA_033220385.1 Triplophysa yarkandensis
TTTCTGTCTCTTCATTAAAGTTATTCTTCAGGGTTTGGCATCTGCTGCTTATTCTTAAATAGAAGGGTGGACACAATTCTTTCCATAGAAATGCAGTCCGTTTTTACTAGTCTAAGTTATTTTGATCTCATTTTTTATGGTTATGAATTGTACTGTACATTGTAATTCAAAGCAGTATTAACAATTTTAGAATAACATTCATCAAAAATGTACATAAATATGATCTTTTTTCTATATGTATTGTATATATATCAAATGATGAAAATCATATCATATTATTATTACGGTTGAGAAATTACATCAGGTAACATTATTCTCTATCTTCATGTGAACTTCTGTCATTATGTAATGTCTGAACTTCAATCACAACATAAAATTGAGCTGGCCTAACCTAGTTTTAGAGAATCTCATGAGAAACAATCTCTTCAGAAGATCTACGGCGTGCAGATGAAAGATAAAAGAAGAGATTGTAGTCACTAGTTCTGTTTTATCCCTTAGCTCAGCAGAAGTAGATCTTCAGAGCTCTCAGGCAACAGTTGACCCACAACCAGTGGCCCAGCGGAGATCTCTGAAAGCCTGAACTCTTTCACTGAAACACTGCATGAGCCAGATATTGATGACTGCGGAGACGTGATGTTCTTCAGGAAACTGATGTGAAATCCTGATGATAAACAGGATGTTAACCCTGTCACTGATACATTCACTATTCATGAATGAAGAATTAAAGCAGTGATTCTCATCTTATCTTAAAGGTGTTGTGACGACTCTCAGTGGAGCATCAGGAACTGACAGATGATTCTTCAGAAACACCAACATCCATCACGAACAGAGAGGAAAACTGTCAGAAAGACAGACCGGACTCTGCGGAAACTCACTTACTACGGTAATGGAACACGACTGCAAAATTACACTTTTAACCCATATCTCTGTTTCATTTATAAAATGAATCATCACATATTAAACTTCAGAACCTTCAAGTTGAGACGATATTTTCTTTAACTTCTCAAACATTTCTTGAGTGATCAAAACGTGAAAGTATATTTGATGCATGTGGACCGGCTTCTGTACTTTCTAGATGAGTTTGAAATCTTTGGCATTAGTGATGGCATAGCTCCCATACTGCAGCACGGCAGACGCATTATGGGAAGTCATCCATTCAGCCTTCGAATCCAATTTCCTTTGGATCATTTCCAATTTATCCAGAGCAGAGACATGCACCAATCTCAACCTGCCAATGCATATTTTCAAGGACACACACACACGCACACACGCACGCAGACACACGCACACATGCACGCAGACACACTCACACACGCACACTATTCATTACTGCAAATTATTTTATGAAAATGTGAGAACATGCTTCACTTCTTAAAATAGTTTACACCCTTATTAAAATGTGCTGTTAGTTTAACCTTTTTGAATTAATATGTGGTATACTTTGAGTAAAGTTTTTTGTAGTGCCAAGACACAGTTATAAACTATAAAGTAGGTAATTTTATTTCAAAAAGTATTTAAGTAAATTAATTCAACGGACCAGGAAGATCTTGATATGTGTTTTTGAGTAATTTAACAAGAAAGCAAAATTGAATTGATGATTCAGCATTTGATCACCATTCGTTTGTGAAACACTGTATATGTTTCACTAGAGCGATACACTTCACATGGAGATGGAATAGAATGACTTCTTTCATGATAAAATCAATATGTGATGGATAACATGAAGGTCAGCGCTGGGGTTTTTAGCTCGTTGAAGCATCAGTTTAACTTAGAAATACATTACAGAATTAAAACAGATCACGTATTAACTTTAATGAAATACTGAGAACCATTACATTTAAAGTTAAAACGCTAACTGCAGACATTAATATATTCTATCAGAAAGTGTTTTATATTCTCAAACAGGCTCCATTTACATTTGCTTATTGTCGTGGCGATGATGACATTTGTCTGATGATGTTGTCATGTCTCTGTCTCTAACACTTATTTTCAGGTGTTTGGGATCTCTTCGGCGCTCTGACAGCTGTTGGATGGTAATCCTCGGGGCAGATGGCAGGGCCGAGACCAAACCATCGTCTACACGAGCATATGGCTTCTAGTGATTTCAGAAATCAATCATGTGCAAATCTTCTGTAAGAACACATGTTTCTCTGGCTTGTTTCACCTCACAACATTATTTTTACAGATCTCTGGCTGGTAGATCGGAAGGGACCAGTTTTCTTTCTTTCTTTAATCAGACAGAAGCCAAGAACAAGTCGTTTAAACCTGCCGGCAGCGTTTGCGATGGACTTTGGTTCTGTTAATCAAACAATGTAGCATAGTTTCTAGTTGTGTTGTTGAAGTTTGTGCCGATGTACTTTGTGTAGTTTGATTTTAGCCGATCTTCTCCATTGAGTTCAGAGAAAGAGATGAACTCATGCCAAAGCAGTCAGCAGATTCTGCCTCATCTATAGAGATTTATACTGCTGAGAAGTGAAACATGTACAGACATAAATCACATCAATCTCAAGTCTTTAAGTGTTTTATCAGTTTTACTCAAGGTCACTCAAAGTTTTCTTCTGGCAACTGTACAATTCTCTATATTACACTATACACACGCACACACGCACGCACGCACACGCACACAACTCGACTGTTTCACTTTTGTTGAACTTTTATTTCTTTGACATGATTTCTGTAATGTGTATAAATACATGATCAGAGTTCTGTTCATCAAGATCTTCTATGAGAACACTTGACACACAAGAGAACGATCAATACATGACATTCTCCTCTTCTTCAATCAATCATTATTTATTTACAGAGCACTCCTGAACTTCTGAAAGCACACTAACTGTAAGTTAAGTACAACCATATAAGAGTAAACACATTCAAACAATAAAAAACTGTAATATAATCACATGAAGAATGGAAAGAATGAGAATAAAGTTGCATATAGAATCTTTATATTATATATATATATATGTCCATTTACAGTAAGCATTCTATTAGTAAGTTCTTTCTTGAATTGAACCCAGTTTTCTACTTTCAGAGTTTGTTGGAGTGTTTTGTGTAAGGTTTGTTGATGTTATGCGAGCACTTAAATCTTATATCACTTTAATAAATCTTCAATAGGAAAGTGTTTCATTGATCATGACGAGATTTCAGCAGGTATTCTCCAGAGACCTTTAAATCACAGAACATAAAACATTGTAATGATTTGCTCAAGATCCTTATAATGAAAGATCGGTCTGATTTTCTACCACACAGATTTACAGTTTGAGCGTTCTGATGGGAAGACATGGCACAGTATTCCGGGCAGTCGGCCTAACTTCTAAATAAAGCTGAAAATGTCTTAAGAGAGAACATCAAATCTCATAAATCTCTCTGACATATTTCTGGCACATGACTTCATCTCGTATGATTAAATATATCTGTAATCCATTTTACATGACAAACTGTTCATGTTATGGAGTAATTACATTTAGATGGATTACATTATTAAAAATCGTTACATGAGCAGAGGAGATTTCATATCATTACAAAATTAAACTCCAAATCTTTTCGTATGATTCAGATGTTACGTTAACGCATAATTACAAACTATTTCATGTTTCATTAACTCAACTAAATGAAAAGATTGTCACTGAAATCATTTTGAAAAGGTATAAGAAATACTTTCTGAGTTTGGATATTTTAATATCAGCGATGTCTGTGGAAGTATTTTTCACTCAAAAGAAATGTTTTTATGGTCTGTAGAACCTGTGAATGTCTTGCTGAGTCTGAACTATTTCTTCAATATATATATATATATAAATATACTTTTTTTTGGCATGACATGTGATGTGAGTGTCCGTGAGTCAGGGGTGAGCAGAAGAAAAGCTCAGGATGGTTTTTAATGGAACTCAATGAGCTGATGATGTATCTTCTGTCACTTGAGATCTTTTCTCAGCTTTAATGCCCTCTGGGACTTTTTCCAGAAGCATCTTTACCAGCACAGACAAATGGAGCCTCCAGTCACAAGCGGCTTTTAACACGGATCAATTCTTCTTTTCCACTTCCATCATCGGTGCATTTTATTCCCAGATAAGACCTATCTGTTCCTAAAGATAGGCACAGATGAGCACGGCTAAATCAAGCGCATCTACTCTCATCTTGCTTCTCACATGAGGGAAGTTTGAAAAACAGCAACAGTTCCGTGAGATTATAAGTATCACAAGAGTACACTTTAATACCTTATTCATAAAGGCATAACTGAATTCATTCTGTAGATTTCCATGTAAGTATCCTGTTGTATATGAAGAAATAGAATATCAATAAACTTCCACAGAACATCAATTGAAGATATTTTGAAAAACG
The DNA here is from genome assembly GCA_033220385.1 of Triplophysa yarkandensis. Classification (NCBI taxonomy): domain Eukaryota; kingdom Metazoa; phylum Chordata; class Actinopteri; order Cypriniformes; family Nemacheilidae; genus Triplophysa; species Triplophysa yarkandensis. The sequence goes on from CM065678.1 coordinate 1,316,451, forward strand.
TTCCGAACTGGTATCCTTCCCTTGCATTGGTTTTGTTTTTATACAGTTTGTTGAGGATGTGACAGACTTATTCGGTTACCAACTTTCTTTAAATATATTTTTTCCTGTATATGATGATTTTCATTTTTGTGTTAAGTGTCTCTAAAAAAGAAAAACTATAAATCTAAATCTTTAAAAGGAACTGTCCTTATGAATTGATTTTATTTGAAAAAAACTATATGTTTAATGTTCATATACACAGTACAGCATTCATATGTTAATCCGTCATCACAATAATACAGATCATGTTTTGCATCATTAAATCCCAGAGGAATCAAACACTTGTCATGTGATTTTTGACATCACTCATTATCATTTAATGTATTTCCACTAGTGAATGTTAAAAATGTCATTTTTATGAAACAAATATTCAAATGGATTTATAGGAAAGATCTTATGACACAGTCCCAAATCAGAATTACAGAACAATCATAAAAAAATAAAAAGTCAAAGAGAAGCACTTCAGATCCTCCTGTCATTCATTTCTCAGATTTATTTAAGAGTACATGACGTGAAGAACACATTATTTTTGTCTCTGCACTCCACAATCACGAGTGTTAATTAGTTATTTGTGAATGTTGAGATGTAGAGGAGTTTTAAACACCACTCGAGCAGCACAGCGGTGTGAAAAACACCAGCGGTTCAAATATATCCAGATTGGGCTCAAGACTCTTTACTCCAGTGTTAAAGAGAAATCAGATCTCTAGAACTCTTATAAGAATCTGTACAGATGTCATTCAGACACTTTTAACATCCCAGTAAAGATTGACCCAATGACACATTACAGAATAACAGACGAGAGAGAGAGAGGTTAAACAACAAAATCTCCCTAACTCTAGTTTGAACCTCTCATCTTCAAATAAGAATTTGAATCATTTGTGAAATAAAACTTTCAAAGAATCTCTCAGCTCCACACATGTCAGAATGACTTATACTGTTCATTTGAGTAAAGGGAATTTTATTTCTGCAGATCTCAATCTGCTCTCCACCGAGTTTATAGAAATCAAAACTCAAAAGGCTGATCATTCAGATCTAGTTACAATCCGGACAAAAATGCACTGAAGGTCATAAGAATAATTGTAATATCTAATACTGATCGTAGTGATACTTTTAGTTTCCAAAAGCAAATATTCGGAACGTTTGTCTTTCCAGCCCATTATAAAGTCCACATCTGAATCTCAGCTGATCTCCCAAAACCTCAAAGAAGATTCTTGACAGAAGCAGAGGAGAGTAAAGAGGATAGACTGTGAAAAAGCTCGGCGAGGTATATGAGCCGCTGTCATAACAGATGTCAGAAACTTCAGCATTCACTTTCAACAGGAATCTCTGATGGAGAAAAGTTGTTTATTTCCATCATCTCGCGACGAGACTTAAAGTCTCTTTCTACAACACTTGTGTCTGTCAGTGCTGGTTTAGCTTCTGAAACATCAACACACTTACTGTATGGGACTCTAATGATGCTTTCTTTTGGAATAAAACAGACGGGAATGTAGAAGAATGAATATATTGTCTTGAAACTAGGTAAGGGATTACAGTTTGTGTGTACAATTGTAAGTATGGAAAACTTGGTTTCTGTTCCAGAAGAGCTGACGTGATGATGCTGAAGAACTCTTTAACCTAAGACTTGATTTTTTGACTTGATATCTATTCATTTGTTAACATTCTCCTGATGGATAAAACATGTGAAACAGTTTTCTTAATCGTAGAAGGGATTCGTATATCCTCAAATGTATATATCCTCAATCAAGAACCAATATAAGTATACTTGGTCTATTTTCAGGAACTTTACAATTATAAAAAGCACACATTAAATATATTTTTTTAAAAGGAGGGCATGTTACTTTTAAAAATGAAATAAATACACATGTGTGGGAAAGGTGAACGCAAACAGTGGAAAAGTGAAACAACAAATATACATAAATCAAAACTATAAGATTCCCAGTCCATCAGTCTGAATGGATATGTGTTTGTGAACAACTTTCTTAATGCGGTCTATCTCAAGAACCTTGAGGGAGTCTTCTAGACGTTCATTGATTTCTCACTCATTAGTTGTTCCAGACACCCTGAAACATGCAGAGGCTTTTCTAACTAAAGCTTTTGAACACATTTCATGTTTCATATAAATAAAATAATAATGACATCATATTAATCAGCACTGGATTCTTACTACAAACTTCTTTTTCGGCATGAACTGATCGACAGGTTTGCGTGTTTTTACATCTGTATAAGGAGATTGAAACTCTTTTCTCAGCTCTGAGATGAATCAGTTCCAGTAGGCCCTGTTAGGATGTAAATCAGATTTATGTGATGGCCGCTGGGCGATGGACAGCTGTCCTCGTATTCACCAGACCGCTGTAATAAAGACTTTTACTGTTATCAGTCATTACAGAATTTAAAGAGGTTATTTATCACCGTCTGTAACTGACTGACATTTACCATCATAAAATACATTACACATGATGAATCCACATCAGTTAAGTTCCTAAAACTTAGTTATACATGTTTCTATGTGTGTCAGTGACACGTTACGCTTTCTAAAGGCCCGTCTCAATCTGTCAGTATCAAGCATGAGACCATCATCTCAACAAGAGACCGCGACTCTTTCGGTCTATTAATAGAATGTGAAAATGAACACACATAAATAAAGAAAAGTCTATTCACACATGAGAAAAGAATGTGAAAAACTTGTGTAGAAAAATAAAAGCGAGAAAAGAATGCTCTTATTCTTTTCTTTTCATAAACTGTCTGCTAGTATCAATAGCGTCAAATTTCTGATATTTTCAAGTTTTATCTTGACTATTTGTTGATTTATTGTCACCTCAAATCTTTGTAAGTCTGCTTAATGTAACTGTAATAAAATAACTGTTGATATTATTTGGAGAGAGAAAAGAAGCGCAATAAAATGACATCAGACTCAGTAAACATTTGACATATCTCTCTATTTTTATTTTCTTTATGTTTCACAACATCTGTTCTTAACTAAACTGGCTCACAAATCTATGAGATAATTGTCCTTTAAAGAAGAAGTCAGTACATGGCAAACACTCGATCCATTTACACATTCACAACATGTTTATTCTGCTTTCAGTTTCCGTGCGGTTTGTCATCGTCTTTCACGGCGCTTTAAAGTGAAAGCCTCGCGGCCTCAAAGGAATAATATTGAGTTTTTCTCAAAGACGGATTAGAAGTCACAATGAAATTGAGTTTGTTGCCTGACCTGCGTCTGCAAGCAGTCTCTCATGGAAGTAACTTGCTTTTATTCTGTAAAAGATCCATCTGACACTTTCTGTTCATTATTGTGTGCACTATTACACTTTTAACACACATTTGCAGGTAACTTAACTTCATGGATTGTGGATATGCAAGAAATGTGGTTTCCGTACGAAAGACAGATAACTTAAAACGCTTCATGATATAGGCATGAAATGGATATTTGAATCACCAAATGTTTACGTCTGTGCTTCAAGCATATCAAATACCCTGGGTGAAAACTTTACATTTTTAAGGTAAGGTTGACATGTTCATGGAAATGCCATATGGTTATATAAACAGTAAGAGTAACTGAAAGAATGAGATATTTAGAAAAATTTTATCAAAGTGAGTACTTAGCAAGACATTTCAACTCTTATTTTGTTTTATTTATTTATTTTAAATAAAATGTATTTATTTTACTGTTTGGTTTATTTAATTATGTTTATAGTACATTTTAGTATTTTTATTTTATATTATATATTTATTATTTTTGTTGGTATGTTTGTATAAGTTGTTGAAGCATTAATACAAAATAAAAATACAGTTTTTAAAAGTGTCAAACCTTCTGTATTAGAGGTTCTATAACACAACACATACTGTTCAAACAAAAATACACAAAATAAAAATGTGTCGTTAATTACTTATCCTCACTTTCTATAAACTTAAATAAGTGTGTTTGTTTGGATTAACACAAAGAAAGATATTTAGAAGAATGTTAGCGATTGAGATTTCATGGGCACCGTTGACTACCGTCGAAGATTAAATGTAAATATTTTTGATCTGTTGAGCTCGAAAGAAGATATTTTGAAAAATGTTGGAAACAAACCATCCTTTGGCACATTTGAGTACCATTTTAACAAAAATTACATATTTTTTAAATGTTGTGTTTAACATAACAAATATATATTTGTCTCCTCGACTATTGTAAGTCGCTTTGGATAAAAGCGTCTGCTAAATGACTAAATGTAAATGTAAATGTAAATGTAAACATTTCCTGCACCAGCCATACTTCTTACACAAAACCATCCATAGAATTCACACAGAAAGATGATTTCCACTGCTAAATAAATGATAGAGAAGAAACGTCAGCCTATATAACACATGTCTTATTATAAATAATAAACATTTATAAAAATACAAGCTACACATCCTTAAAACGGGTAATTCCTTCAGAACGTCTTGTTTTACTGTACGTGTATATAACGTTCGTTTTGTTTCACTAATGTATGGACGGGGTGATATTCTGTCTTGTTCTTTAACATCCAGCTGGGGTTTGTTTCATATCAAACATTCATCAAAAAACAAGTGTAAAACAAGAGCAAGCTGTTCGAGGCATGACCAAAGCCAAAACCAAATTACTGGGACTCTAATGTGGTTAAACAAAGCACAGAAAAGTTTATTAAGGTTGCCTCAAGTCTTCAGAAAGAAAGGCTTACAATCTTCCATCCAGAGGTGAAGCGCTCCACAAACCAACACCATAAAACCAAATTGAAGAAACATGTTTCATTAAACCTCTGATGGGATAAACACACATTCTCGGGACATTCTGCTTTCTCATCGAGAATGTGATCTAGCCTAAAGAAGTCGAGCGATGGATTGTCACCATTAGTTTCACAAACACACGCTGGTTTTCCGTGACGGTGTTCGGTAATAGATGTCGTGTGTAATGAGAAATGAAATTGCCCCGCTTTCACGTTCAAGTATAAAACCTTTATAGTCACACGAGTGTCATCCTTTGAAACAAGCCTATTTAAATCCAAAAACTTCAGAGAAGTATTTTAAACAACAAGATAGAACAATATACATGTACGGGATATAAAGTGTCTGTCATGATGGCTACAAAATCATTAATTACATGAAAACAAACCTTTACAACAAAACCTCTTAAAAAAACTCTATTTTCATCTGCGTCTGACTATTCTGAAGCATCAGAAAATGAATGCACAGGAGGAGACTCGAGACCTTGAACACCTTGACGCAGACTGCAGAACACACACACACGCGCACACGCACACGCACACAGACACACACACACACACACACACACACACACACACACACACACACGCACACACACACGCACACACACATGCACACAGACACACAGACACACACAGACACACACACACACACACACACACACACACACACACACACACACACACACACACACACACACACACACACACACACACACACACACACACACACACATAATTTTCTATACCAAAAGTATATGAAGATAAGAAGAACATCCCATAACCTTACCAAAAATGAACCCAACATAAACCAGAGACCTCACGGGTAACACAAGGCTTACTATCGCGTCTTTGACTTCAGTCAGCAGAATAAAAAACTCTTTCATTGATAAACAAACAGAAATGTTACCTTCATGTTTTATTCTACATAAAAATCTGATTCTATTTTAAAATATGTGCATTTTAAAAAACAAAGCAAAGATTTTTCCCATTTTACTGCTCTATTGTAATATTTGAAAGAATTGAGAATCCAAATTAAGATAAATGACAAAAGTTCACCAAAAGTTTTGATTCTATCATAATTTTCTCACACTCATTCATTTCAAACCTTATTCTGAAGAACACAGAAGAAGATATTTTGAAGAAAATGTTTCTATAAAAAAAAGAAGTGGTACCCATTTACATTCAAAATATGTTCTTTTGTGTTCTGCAGAAGAAAGAAGCTTTAAAAAGGCCAATGGATGATTTTTCATTTTTTGATGAACTTTCACTTTAATGAACAAACAAAAGTCAAGTGTGAAGTTCTCTCTCTCTCTCTCTCTCTCTCTCTCTCTCTCTCTCTCTCTCTCTCTCTCTCTCTCTCTCTCTCTCTCTCTCTCTCTCTCTCTCTCTGGTCTCTCTCTCTCTCTGGTCTCTCTCTCTCTCTCTCTGGTCTCTCTCTCTCTCTCTCTCTCTCTCTCTCTCTCTCTCTCTCTCTCTCTCTCTCTCTCTCTCTCTCTCTCTCTCTCTCTCTCTCTCTCTCTCTCTCTCTCTCGAACGTTCTCAGCTTCAGTTCCTCGATGGTGGAACGATCTGCCTCTGGCTTCACGCTTGTCAGACTCGGTCTCTATATTTAAAAAAATCCTAAAAACTCATCTTTTCCGGCTACACCTAACTCACTAACTCACTTCTTTTCTAACTACTCACTCTATCAAAAAAAAAAAAAAACTTTTTGTAACTTCTCTCTCTGTGTAACTCGGTAACATTGTTGTAGCACTTGTTCATCTATTGTTGTATCGGCTATTTACCGCATCATTGTCTCCTCGACTATTGTAAGTCGCTTTGGATAAAAGCGTCTGCTAAATGACTAAATGTAAATGTAAATGTAAAGATGCACAGCAATAATGAGTATTTGTGAACTAAACGTGCCTCATCATCATGAAAATAATGTGAAAGAAAATGTCATGTAAATGCACACTAATAACACAATATCACCACAAACACATTACACTCTTTTTTTAAATCTGCACGCTCATGAATGGTGAAAACACACACGCATCACGCATGCACACACAAAACGACACTTGAAAATGAGCTCAATCCAAACTCCTGAGCTATTAAAGAGAAATATCGGAGCAATGAGATTTGTCTGAGATAAATGGATGTGTAAGAGCTGAAACTCCGGGACATAAGGACACAATTAAACTAAAGCACCAGTCATTTCTGTCAATACCTTCTGCATTAACCGCTAACAGAAAATAATTCTAATGAAAAAGCTTTAAGCGTACATGCATTAAAAATAATACTAAATGAAAATGGGGAACATGGTGACTTTCCTCTTCTGGTTATATGAATAATAGATGACAGAAAATGGGCAAAGAATGAGGCAACAAGTACACGTGCGTGTTGCTCACTTCCATTAGTGAAATAAAAATCGGCTATAAATGAACAAAAGAGTCGACAAAACAAACCTGAATCTGAAAACTTTCCCTGACCTTCATCTACCCCATCAAGATCATTTCATACTCACGCTGATACAACTTTTATTTAAATAAAATATATCTTTTCGTTCATAGGAACTTTACACAGTTGAAAACATTTTCTGAAACACAAGAGCCGTGTTTCTTCTTTGGCTGTATTTCAGTGAGATTGTCTGAGCTATTAATCCATATTCTCCCTCTATGCTTCTGTAAGTAATGAGGAGATTCTCGGAGGAGAATCTTGGGAAGTTTGCTCCTCAAATGTGTCTCCGCATCAGATGTGAGACGGGTGACATTGTGAGCAGAAGCATCACAGATATCTGATGTATAACGATTCTGTTCAAATATTCAGGACCTCTCATGTTAAATACAACGGGCACGATTATTTCAAATGTGTTCATATTCCATCTGAGATCTGTTCTCATTCTGTGATCGGTCACATTCAAGGAGTCAGCGATTGACGACAAATATTATACATTAATGAAAGACGAACATTCCATCATACACAAGAACAAATACTGAAATATACTTTAGCATTTACTGAAATTGACCTAGATACTAAAGTGTTTCATGACAATAGTATAACTTAAATAGCTTTTTACTAAACATTTACTACAGTTATGCAAAGTATTAGATTATATCCTAAAGAACACTGTAGAATAATATTTTAGTTTTTAAATCAGTTCTGCAAAATAAAGAATTCCTTACAGCAAGACTCGCATGTACGAAAGCAAAATACTGCCTCTGGTTTCTAACAAACACTTCAGAGATCTATGCTGAGGGGTCAGTTGTGTTCAGTTGTGTTGAGTTGTGTTCAGTTGTGTTCAGTTGTGTTCAGTTGTGTTGTGTTGTGTTGTGTTGTGTTGTGTTGTGTTGTGTTGTGTTGTGTTGTGTTGAGTTGTGTTGTGTTCAGTTGTGTTGAGTTGAGTTGTGTTGAGTTGTGTTGTGTTCAGATGTGTTCAGTTGTGTTCTGTTGTGTTCTGTTGAGTTGAGTTGTGTTCTGTTGTGTTCAGTTGTGTTCAGTTGTGTTGAGTTGTGTTCAGTTGTGTTCAGTTGTGTTCAGTTGTGTTGAGTTGTGTTCTGTTGTGTTCATTTGTGTTGTCTTGTGTTCAGTTGTGTCGACTTGTGTTCAGTTGTGTTCAGTCGTGTTCTGTTGTGTTCTGTTGTGTTCAGTTGTGTTCAGTTGTGTTCTGTTGTGTTCAGCTGTCTTCAGCTGTGTTCAGTTGTGTTCAGTTGTGTTGAGCTGTGTTGAGTTGTGTTCAGTTGTGTTCAGTTGTGTTCAGTTGTGTTCAGCTGTGTTCAGCTGTGTTGAGTTGTGTTTAGTTGTGTTCAGTTGTGTTCAGTTATGTTCTGTTGTGTTCAGCTGTCTTCAGCTGTGTTCAGTTGTGTTCAGTTGTGTTCAGCTGTGTTGAGTTGTGTTCAGTTGTGTTCAGTTGTGTGTTCTGTTGTGTTCAGTTGTGTTCAGTTGGGTTGAGCTGTGTTGAGTTGTGTTCTGTTGTGTTCAGTTGTGTTCTGTTGTGTTCAGTTGTGTTCAGTTGGGTTGAGCTGTGTTGAGTTGTGTTTAGTTGTGTTCAGTTGTGTTCAGTTGTGTTCTGTTGTGTTCAGTTGTGTTCTGGGGGTGTAAACAGAAGTTTTATGGTTTAAATCTCAGTGTCAGCAGATAATAACTGAAGTGTTCTTGAAGACATCTTACACCTGTTTACATTACAGTGATGATTGGCAACAGTATATTTAAATATAAAGCATCTGCCAAATGAATAAATGTGAATCAAAGAGTGAATAGTTCTGCAGTATCAGTTGGAAAACTTTACATCATAGATGAGATCGGACGGCACCAACAACACACAAACCATCATCCTGCACCTCAAAAAAGACAAACTACAGATCACAAACATTAACATTATTATATTGTGCTGCTATTTCAATGAAAATATTTAACAAACTCAGAAGTGCGTATCCAAACCTAAATAAGACCTAAATTATAGCAGACAAACTTAAACGGCCATCAACAGAACTGACTTTAACTTCAACATTTCAGAAGAATCCCGTAAAGAAGTGTCTCAGGACACACGAACAAAACACTGTCCTGTTTAACAGAACAAAACTACTGGAGCAAAACAAATGTAAATGTTTAATAAAGAGTTTGACTTACAGAGAACAGTGATCCTAAAATCTGAAAGCACAGAATATCGTGAAAATGTGTGAAACCGAAGACATGCTCGAGATTTTCTTTCTAGGTCACAAATCCAAAGGAGATTTCCTGAGATAAAAGTTCAGATGTTCCAAAAAAACATCTTTTGAACACATTTGCTCCCATAACATTTCATTAATCCTAAGCGTGCTAATAATAATCAAATTAAAGTTGAAATGAGGATTCTTTGGTCCCAGAGGTTTGGAGTAACCCGTACATTGTTCCCCTCGCTCTGGACTAAACATGACTCATGTAAAGCACAGATATTAATGTAAAACCATTAAACATCCGCTCGCTCCATTCACATGTTTGTTGTACCCTTGATGGAAACACAAATTCTATACATCCCTCTATAGAATCAAATTCAAAGAGATGAAAACAGTAATGAATTTGCTCATGACATTAAACAGCCCGCAGTGCTTTGTGAACCAGATCAGACCCAGAAAAAAGACCGGATCTGCATTTCAAAGACTGGTTTGTCATCACACGCAGGTAGAGAATGGGTCAAGGAACCATGGCAACACCTGCTGCAGACACATGATGCTGATGCTGAGAACCACCGCATCCACAAACAACATCACCATCAGAAGAGAGTAAATACACCTTTTATTCAGAAGATGGAGAAAGAAAAGAAGCAACATCAAGAAACTACACGAGCAGTCCAGCAGAAAAAAACCATGAGAGATGTGAACAGGAGTTCATCTTTAAACTCTTACATGTGTTCTGAAAGTCTCACACACACACGCACGCACACAGACACACACACAAACACACGCACACACACACACACACACACACACACAGAGAGAGAGAGAGAGAGAGAGAGAGAGAGAGAGAGAGAGAGAGAGAGAGAGAGAGAGAGAGAGAGAGAGAGAGAGAGAGACAGACACACACACACACACACACACACACACAGAGGGAGAGAGAGAGACAGACAGACAGACAGACAGACAGACAGACAGACACACACACACACACACACACACACACACACACACACACAGAGAGAGAGAGAGAGAGAGAGAGAGAGAGAGAGAGAGAGAGAGAGAGAGAGAGACAGACAGACAGACAGACAGACAGACAGACAGACAGACAGACAGACACAGTAGTGTACTCTCTCTCACACACACACACACACACACACACACACACACACACACACACACACACACACACACACACACACACACACACACACACACAGAGAGAGAGAGAGAGAGAGAGAGAGAGAGAGACAGACAGACACACACACACACACACACACACACAGACACACAGACAGACAGACACACACACACACACACACACACAGAGAGAGAGAGAGAGAAACACACACACACACACACACACACACAAACACAGTAGTGTACTCTCTCACACACACACACACACACACACACACACACACACACACACACACACACACACACACACACACACACACACACACACACACACACACACAGTAGTGTACTCTCTCTCTCTCACACACACACACACACACACACACACACACACACACACACACACACACACACACACACACACACACACACACACAGGACATGAATGTGTATTAATTCTCTGATCTTCACTCTTTACCTTTTAAAGGTTGTAACATAAGGACCAGTGTCAGTTTATAATCATCAAGCTCCACAGAACGAAAAGTGCCAGTTACAGACTGATCTCAGTACAGCGATTGTCCGCGCAAAACTCGTCGAGCTCACTTGTTCGCGTCCTCTCCCGGGAAGATGTCCTCGTACGCGGGAGGCAACTCGTTGCGGAGCGGGTGAGAGAACGGGTAAGTGTGCTCGAGCTCCGGATCCCCGTGAGAATATCCCGGGAGCTCCAGGGACGGATGACCCCTGCTGTGCATCTCTCCTCCCGTGTCGTTGAAGCTCGGAAACAGCCCGAGGTTGATGTACGACACCGGACGAAAGTCCCCGACCGGAACGATGCGCTCGCCGGTGATGACGACGGTCCGCGCGCGGCGTCTCCGGTGCCAGCGCTGCGCCTGGCAGCGCTTAATAACGAGCAAGTTCACGAGACCCAGCACGCACTCCAACGTGTTCAGAACCGTGGACGCCACCAGAACCCTCTGGTAGACCTTCAGGCGGTCGCATTCCGGGCCGAAATCCACGGAGCAATAGTGCGCGTGCTTCCTCTCCACGACCGACACCGCGTCTCCGTCCACCACCGCGCCCGAGAACGCCGTGAGAAGCCCCAGGAGGAACACCAGGATCCCGAACAAGAAGAAGTTCCCGCATCCGGGCTTGCCCTGGCAGAACACGAGCGCCGTGCCCATCAGCGCCTGCCCGAGCGCCACCAGGATGCCCGAGTAGAACGCGCCGGCCACGGTGCCCAGATGGAAGTGGGCTCGAACCCCGGTGCCCAAAGCGACGCATCTGAATCCCACGGCCACTGCGCTCAGCGCGCACGCGAGGAGCGCGCAGCTGGAGACCACCGCGCACAGTCCGATGCCACTCAACTTCATCGTGATCCTCCTCCTCTCCTCCCGACTCCTTCATCCTCCTTTGTCCTCCTCGTCGGCTCTTCTGGATGTGCCGGTGTCGGACGGTGGCATGACTCTCGGCTGGCGAGGCTTCGACTCTCTCCTCCGTGGGTTATCAATTATGGATGGGCTGCCGGTGAGGTGTCGGTCCCCGGAGGTGGCGTGGATCATCGTGACCCCGGAGCTCCATCCGGCCGAGCATCCTTCGTGTGTGTGTGTGTGTGTGTGTGTGTGTGTACACTACTTTGTCTGTGTGTGTGTCTCTCTCTCTCTCTCTCTCTCTCTCTCTCTCTCTCTCTCTCTCTCTCTCTCTCTCTCTCTCTCTCTCTCTCTGTGTGTGTGTGTGTGTGTGTGTGTGTGTGTGTGTGTGTGTGTGTGTGTGTGTGTGTGTGTGTGTGTGTGTGTGTGTGTGTGTGTCGTCTCTTACTGGAGATGAGCACACATCTGAACTGGGATCAGAGTTTGGACATGAGGGGCTGAGATCAGACCCCTGCTGGCTTCACTTGTCAACTACTGAATGTGTGATCGCATGAATGAGTGTGTACACTACTGTGTTTGTGTGTGTGTGTGTGTGTGTGTGTGTACACTACTTTGTCTGTGTGTGTGTGTCTCTCTCTCTCTCTCTCTCTCTCTCTCTCTCTCTCTCTCTCTCTCTCTCTCTCTCTCGTTCTCTCTCTCTCTCTCTCTCTCTCTCTCTGTGTGTGTGTTTGTGTGTGTGTGTGTGTGTGTGTGTACACTACTGTGTGTGTGTGTGTGTGTGTGTGTGTGTGTACACTACTTTGTGTGTGTGTGTGTGTGTGTGTGTGTATGTGTGTGTGTGTGTGTGTGTGTGTGTGTGTGTGTGTGTGTGTGTGTACACTACTTTGTGTGTGTGTGTGTGTGTGTGTGAGAGAGAGAGAGAGAGTACACTACTGTGTGTGTGTGTGTGTGTGTGTGTGTGTGTGTGTGTGTGTGTGTGTGTGTGTGTGTGTGTGTGTGTGTGTGTGTGTGTGTGTGTGTGTGTGTGTGTGTGTGTGTGTGTGTGTGCGTGCGTGTGTGTGTGTGTGCGTGTGTGTGTGTGTGTGTGTGTGTTAAGTGCAGAGCATGAAGTATGTGTCACCATACTTGGCTGTATGTCTCGTCACTTTCTTCTGTCCTTTTCTTTCCTCGGTAACATAAGCCAAAGTCCTTTAATGTTCTGTACAAGTCCAATAAAAACTTTTTGGAGGCTTCTCCTCAAAATAATAGAAATATAAAGAAAGTTTGAAACCGAAATGCAATACAATAAAATTTAACAGGTATAAAAATAAATGCATAAACTAGTTTCAACTTTGACTTACAGTGATAGCTCCATCAAAAATGATAATTGTGTCATTTATTAACCCTCCTGTTGGACTTGCTTCCACAAAACGCACAAGGAGATATTTTGAAGAATGTTTGTATCTGATCCGTCGTTCATACAATAGATGTGAATGGGTGCCGCTGCTGTTCAGCATTCTTTAAAATATTCTCTTTTGTGTTTTGCTGAAAAAAGAAAGTCGTACAGGTATAAGTGTCACTTAATGATGATTTTAAAGTTTCTACAAAATATGAGAAACTGCTGACCTCAAAAACACCAATTTTATACAAACATATGAGTAAAAACATCAGTAAAAAACCAGCTGGCTGCTGCTCTCCAGAACAGATCTTTAGAAAAGCACTCCGATCAGAAATACATTAGTGTATAAATATTTAAATACCCAAAAGCACTGCTGAGCATTCCCAATAATAACCCTTAATGTTGTGTGCATTCCATATACACATCATCATCATTTTCATGATTCTAGAAACTTCTGAAAGTGTGAAGGTGAAGTCACAAGGAGATGAGCAGAAGTTTTTAAGATGTTTGAGTGGATCTCTGGTGAATCACTGCGTCACCTCTCACACACTGTGTGATGTGCAGATGATTGATGTTTTACAGGAGCTCAGACACACACACACACACACACACACACACACACACACACACACACACACACACACACACACACACACACACAGCTCCTATCTTTGGGAGAGTGTCGTGTGTCGCAGAGAGTGATGCAGAAAGGTGTTTGATGACGGTGGATTTTTCATCTGCACATGCTGTGAGATGCCGAACAGACACACAAATGATTCTTTGTCTCACAAATGAGCGCAGTGCAACAAATCAGCATGAATTCACTCTTGCATTCACACACGATATGCGGAGCAGACAAGCTATTACCAGCATATGTTTTGTCTTGACAAAGTCAGACATTTGTAAATCAAAAGCATGTACAGGCAGTTTTCACATCTAATTGGCTTTCTTGTTCTGTAAAACTGAAGTCATTTGTCAACCATCAGAGGCCTCTCGGTTCTCTCCAAGCCAAACTTTTCCATTCCATTCCAAATGAAATATTCTCTTTGCAAATACACATCGAAGGAAAATGTGCTAGCTGTAATTAGAGCCAAAAGTTTACAAGAGGTGAAGTGAAGTTGAGAAGTAAAAATGAGGTTTGGTAATTTCAGGACTGGCTGCCTCCTACTAGTCTCCCGCAGAGATCAGGACTGTTTCTCAATTCCCTGAAGAAACCAGTTTATCAAGCCAATACATACAACATTAAAACAACACGAATAACCCCCAAAAGCACAAATCTGAAGCACACAATCCAACAATCATCGCTGTGAAGCTGGTAAACACCACAATTAACGACTGTTCTGCGTGAGAGAAGTCTCGCTGGCATACAGATGTAAAAAACATCTCAACGTCACTACAAGACTGTGTGTTGGTGTTCTTAAGATTCCTGCTCTTATACTCTATCATCCAAACTGACAGTACTTCAAGAAGAACCTGACCTACGTTGGGTTTTGTGTCCGTGCAATAGACCTGACTGGGTTAACCAACATTCTTCGAAATATCTTCTTTGGTGTTTGGCAGAAGCGAGAAATTCAAACAGGTTTGAAATGACAAAACCGGTTGAGATTTTTGTTAGTTTAGATTGTTTTCCAGAGCAGGCGCTCATCGGCACGTGGAGACACCAGCTGCTTCAAGGAATCCCGGGAGAATGAAAGCGTAAACTGAAGACATTGTGCCAACTAACTTCGCCACGGCAGTTTTCTCACCAGTGAAAATCTAAATGAGCCGGCAAACAGCAAATCTCATTGGGAAATACACACTAACACACACAAACACACAGACACTGAACTAAGGAATGGAAGTTCTATACCCGGGGGGTTTGGGATGATACAGCAGGGGGTCTCCAAACCAAAACACTGATGCTTTATTCTTATTATAAACATAATACAGTACATTTATGCATTTTGTTGTACATTATCTGCCTCTTAACTTGTCAAACACGGTGAAAACAGATTCATCTCTCTACGACACAAACCTTCATGTCATCTGACAGCTACATGTCAAACAGAAGGTCAAACCACGTTAAAGGCAGAATGTATTTAATATCGATGAACTGTTTGGAGAAATTCTATTACAGTGACATGAGAGAGACCTCACCCAGAGGAAGAGAAGACAAATATCGACTTATTTATATTAAAAACAATCTGAAAGTACGTGTACGTGTATCAAATCTGTTTCATTCTGAATGACAGACTTCAGGATTTCTAGATAAAGTGACAATCCAAATTCTGTTCTCATTTACTCACCCTTGTGTAGTTGTGAACCGCATGATTCCTTTTCTGAAACACAAAAGATGTTTGTCAGAATATTATATATAAAGTGTTCATTACAGATCTTTCAAACATTCAATGTCGATACATTTTTATTTACTTTTCAAATATTAAATGCGACTGTCCAAAATAAAGAAGAATCCACTTTTCTCGACTCAAAAGAAGCCCTTTTTCCAAACACGCATACATTTCTTCTGTGAAATCCAACATTATCTAAACTCAATCCATCTCTCGTAAGAAGAACTTTATTCTTTATTAGTATTCCAGTCCTGATCTCATCGACAGATAAAGGTTTTCCTGCATTCATTCAAACACTTACAGACGTCAACCTTTACCTCGGTGTCGCTTAGCAACCATCATCTCCATTAAATGAAGAAGTTTAAAGTAAGGAGGACAAAAAGAAAAAGTGCCAACACAAACATTTCCCAGGACTGGTGCACAGGGTAAGATAAAGGCGAGGAAGATGGCAGGCCGTGGATGTTTGTACCAGCGGCTCTGGGGTAAATGATGAAGGGATGGATGGATGGATGTTATTTACACTCGCTGTTTCCCCTTCAGACCTCTTCTGATGAGTTTCTGCCTCATTTAGGATCATGTTCCTGGCGGGAACTCTTTAAAGCTGGATGAGATGTTTCTCTCTCACTTCTCTCATGCTGTTGGGATATTGGATATAATACAGGGCCTAAAATTCACCGTTTATGCTGAAGCAGAAGACTGTAAAATCCCGTCGTTCCGGTAAATTGAGGGTTTACAGTATGAGAACCGCCGGGAGCTGAAGAGATGGGAATTAATGGGGATTTGTTCTTTATTAAAGCTCCGTGTTCCTGCGATCACATCTCTGGTTCTGTTAAAGGCCTGGTGAGAATTGGTTTTCATCATCTGTAATAGGTGTTGATTTATCAGACGAAAGCCTAAAGTGATCGAAAAATCCTAATGTGTTGCTCAATTTAACCCTCCGTATAGCTTCCTAAACCCGGGGGTATGTTCGATATGGAATACTGCATACTGCTTTTGACAGACAGTGGTCTGCTGTACGGATTCTATAATTCTACAGCCTCAAAGTATGGTAAATATGATTGAACTTTTCAAGGAATACACTAAAATATGTTAATTACGATAAAACAGTTTCCAGTAGAAGAATATACGCCTAGATTATTTGACAAATAAAAATAATAATAAATAATCTAAAATATGATAAATGTTGCCAAAGTACACTAAAGTAAGTTTAAGTGGTGTAAGAAGAAACAAAAATGTAACTGCAACAGTGCAATGTCATATATAAGAAATAATACATTGACAAAAGTGCATTAAATTGTCCAATTTTGATTTAAAAAAAATTAACTAAACACATAAAAATAATCTATATTAATGTGGAAACATATTTTTAAAAATAAAATAACATACTGACTCAAGTGAAGTGAGATGAATGGACCCCGTTTTACTGTAATATATAATAAGATGGTCAAAAACAAGACCATTTGCAAACATTTGTTGTGATCATTTGTTCAATGCAGACAACAGGACAGGACATTTTACCAACTATCCTCCAGGCCAGATCTGACCCTTGGCTGGGAAAACTCAGGAGACTACAAGAAATCGAAATGTTTCAAAGCCTGACCAGCCCAACAATCAGTCTCCGTCGGCTTTCAAACATCTGTTCTGTGTCCATATCTCCACACGATTTAAGTGCATCGTTTTCATCCTGCGGCTGGTCGGTTTCAAAGATCCGTCTGTGGCTGAAAACGAAGAACAATCACCTGGTCTTAAGCCCCGGTGCATCTCAATCGAGCTCCAGAGCTCTGGGCTAAACACATCCTTCAGTTTGCTTTTCTTTTTCAGGATTCGAGTCAGAGTTTTTCAAACTGTTGGCAGAAAACGCAGTTCAAAGTCAAGTTTTTTAAATCTGTGTTCATGATACAGAAGTGCACACAGATAAATGATGTTAGACACTCAAGCTTTGTTTTAACTATTGTTCTGAATGATTTTAATACTATACAGTCATTAACTGATGGATGAAGGTTAGGGTGATAACAATAGTCACCATTCTGTTAAAACACCGACCTCACAACACAACCTATAGCTGATGCATAAAGCACCATCCTATATGTCATTGAAGAACCTTTTTCCCATGTCACATCACATAAGAATCTAGGCTTTCATATTCAATATGAGTTCTGACACTGATCCATAGTAAAACATTAATTCTAACTATGTCTCAACTCACTTTAGCTAACCAGTTTTCTAAATGTTAAAAGTCATCAGTTGACCACAAGGAAGCAAAGTTAACACATCATTTCTCCTGTGACTTAACTGATGTCAAGTTAAATCAATCTGTAGAAGAAAGAGATCTTCTTGAAAAGGCTTGAAGTTCAATGCCTGGGACACACAGATTTCTATTCATTTATTTTTCTACATGTACAAATAAAGAGCAATAAAGAGCAAAGAGTGCCGACCTCTGTTATACTAAACATGAACCTTAAAAAGTCACCATAAACAGGATTTCTTTGCTTACTTCTACATCAGTCAGCAGGTGACATCTTCAAGTTAAAGAACGTAGAAAAGTTCAAAAATGTGATAACTTTTCCTCTAACCTTAAAGACTTTTTTTTATATAAAAACACATTTCTGGAGAGGTTGGGAACCAAACAGCAGTCTATTGTCAGAACAACTAGTGTAATTGACTGCGGGCCAGCTAACAACATTCTTCAAAATATCTTCTTGTAAAAGCAAGTCATACACTTTTGAAATATCAAAAGGGTGAAAAAAAGATGACTGTAACACAAATGCATTACGGCTCTACACCTCGAAGCCACCAGATTAGACTAAAGAGAATGAATGCAAAAGTCATAATTTAATGAAGAACAAGCTCTCAAACGTGCAATTAACCAAAAAATGTTTTTGAACCGGGTAAAGAGGGGTATCCATATTAAACACTACGGTACAGACCGTGTGATGTTGTAATATTACAGTAAGAACTTCATGGAGAGCAGAGCTCTTAAAAGCCCACCGCAGGCTCTTCATCACACAAGTGTCTCTCAACGAGCATCATTACACACGTGTTGTATTTTGGAAAGGCTGTCCCGATCTGAGGAGTTGAAATCAGGGTAAGAATGAACAGAAAACAGCAAATATCTTGTGTTAATAAAGCAAAAATATTCTTGATATTGTTAAAGGATTCAGGCCTGTAGCAAAGCAATAAGCTGGTGTCTCTAAGAAACAAAATACCGTGTTAATGAAATGAAGAAGTATTGGTTCCACGGTAAAAAGTTCTACACTATCAGAATGGGTTTAAAGACATTCAACAGACTTTAAGACACATATATTGGCTTATAAAACTAAAACTGTAGAGGCCAAGTGGTCCAGAGGAAAATGAATGTAAATGACAAACTTAAGAGTCTGCAGAAATCCCCGTGGATCAAAAGATTTGGAAGAAATTTGATATGGGGTCCAAATCTAATATCTACCTGATATTCACATATTACATTAGTTGTACAATTTGGTTTCATTGTATTTTTATAACCAGTGTCATTGTAGCATGATGAGCTTCACTTCACAAAATCCATTCCCTTCTACAGACTTTCTTTTAATACAGAAGATGTGATAAAACCCTGCGAATGACGTGTAGAACACCTCACAGAAATATTCTTTAACCTGCTACCACCATGCAAATCTCCTTCAGCTCATAATGATTCATCAGCTCTTAGATGTACAACACACGTCCAACCGCTTCAGATGTCATATTAGTTATCATGTTTGTAAGATATAATAACTGGATCTTTTACTTAGATCTAAAAGCATTTCTGTCTTTTTAAATGTTAATGCAATGCTGGCAGACTCGGCCTGAAAACAGCAAACATCAAAACCACATCTTTTTCATCTCTGCCAAACAGAAAAAGTAAAAAAAACTTCAAACCTTCAGAAGGAATTGTTATTTATGAACACAAAAGATGTGTGTACAGTTACAGGTTGAGCAGTGTTTTATTTAAAGGCCAGCAGAACTTTTTTGGCAATGTGATAAACTACAAAAATGTTTAGGAGCCCACTTAAAGATGATTGTTGTGATTTACATTTCATTCATCTATACTTAAAGCGATTCTTCACCTAAAATTCATCTCACAATTCAAATCATGTATCTGACCCTTGCACCAGAGGAAGATATTTTGAGAAAAGTCCTTATTAACTTGTATCCTTACAATGTTAAGTCAAAAGGACTTGTTTTTTGATTATCAATATTCTGTAGAGAATGACATGAAGGCAAGCAAATAATGCATTTCATTTTTAGGCGAATTCTCTCTTTGAGTGAATGACTGAAACTGTTTTATGCGGGTAACTACAAGGCTTAAACATTAAAGCCTGGTCTCACACACAGACACACACACGTATGAAGAGTCCTTTCAGCTCATTGTATTTCATGTGTGTTGTTCAGCTCATGGGTCACTGGGCTCCTCCAAAGACTGATGGGATGATAAAGTGGGCGGACCAGAAGAGCAGGGGGCGGAGTCGTCTGAGCCATATGTATTCTGGAGAGTGCGGGCCACATAATTCCAGTATTCTCTTCTTATGGTGTCCTTCTCTTCGGCCAGCAACGTACAGAGCTGAAAAAAAAATAAAAAAAGAGTGAATGAGCGAGAGACAAGTGCATAAGTGCAAGACTTAAACAATCATCTGCTGCGGAAGCGCTAAGGATCAGGACAAGGATTTCAAGTAAACGTCATAAGCTTTGAGACATCATGTGCACATATTTCACACAGTGTAAATTCACATTCAGAGAGAGAGAGAGAGAGAGAGAGAGAGACCAGAGAGAGAGAGAGACCAGAGAGAGAGAGAGACCAGAGAGAGAGAGAGAGAGAGAGAGACCAGAGAGAGAGAGACCAGAGAGAGAGAGACCAGAGAGAGAGAGACCAGAGAGAGACCAGAGAGAGACCAGAGAGAGACCAGAGAGAGACCAGAGAGAGACCAGAGAGAGACCAGAGAGAGACCAGAGAGAGAGACCAGAGAGAGAGAGAGAGACCAGAGAGAGAGAGAGAGACCAGAGAGAGAGAGAGAGAGAGAGAGCGAGAGAGAGAGCGAGAGAGAGAGAGAGAGAGAAAGAGAGAGAGAGAGAGAGAGAGAGAGAGAGACGGTGAGGGATGTGGTACAGCGGCGAGAGCGCCGACTTTCTCCCAGCAGCAGTAAAAGCAATTCAGATTGTCTGAAAGAAACTCTGATGGTTACACTCATCAATATTCTGCACTTCACCGTCTCTTAAAAAGGTCAGCTATTGCTGTTCTACTGCTCAATGTTCTGAGACATTCATGACACAAGCAGAATCCCTTTTAGAACCTGTAAAGAAGTGTGAACCCGCTTGTGAAGTGCCATCGGGAATCATACTGAAACTATGTATAGAATACATGAGAAACATTTCACAACCCAAAATGTTCCTTCAAAGCATCAACTATAACAAAATATATTACATTTTCACACCAGCTTGTGATGTAATTTCACATTTCAATGTTAAACCTTTTTTAGATTTATTATTCTTCAGGTGGAAAATACTCTCTGAAATGAATCCAACAATATTGTTTTTTTGCAACCTTGTTTGCAATTCTCTACCTGTTAAGACCCAGAAATGTAGAATTTTCGCATTAAAAGTCAAGTCAACTTTTTTCCAATAAACGCTTTAAATTAAGAGTATCCCTTCAAAGCACTTTATAATAATAAATAAAAAATAAGAACAAGAAATCGTGCAAATTTCCAAGCAGAACAGTAAATAGGATAAGTAAATCAGTTCTGCTTAAGTTTGTTCAGTTTTAAGTAAGTATATACTTTAAACAAGCAGTAATGTTCGGATAAAATATATAACATCATCTTTACTCTTACCAAACCATATGAAGAGAGAAGAAACGACAGTATAATAAAGTTTGAGTTTAAACACAACAGAGTAAGACATGTTCTTCATATCATCCTAAATCTTCAGAAGTCTTTCACACTGATCAAGATCAGATATTGAAGATTAAAGTGAGATCATAAAGAAACACTACTGCATATACACACTATTGTGACCGGACCCTGACTTCCTGTACATATCCACAAACGATAGATTGCCTGTAGATTATTTCTCATAACAAGCTAAAGAAACGGAGAGAAACCCGTTTTCTTCAGTATTTGAATTCAAGACTGTGATATCAAGCTCAACCGCTGAATGTCCCATACATTTTCTTTAAAGCTATAGAAGTGCAGGATCAAACAAGTCGCTTAATACAATATCATTCAATCAAACATTTACAGAAGTTAATTATAAAATGAATGACATAAAATACAAAGTAATACAAGCCACTAGCCAGGTCTGGTGAACGTGTAAATGTATATATGAATGCAGAGATAAACACTGTTTATATTAACATATGTGGAAACCTTCAAAAGCAAAAGTCAGATGGGTTGTAAAGTACTTATGATGTTATTATTTTACTCAGTGTCTTCTATCCAACATTGTTTTCGTGACATTAAATTGATAGTAAAAGCAAATGTTAAGCGTCTTGAAACTTTTATGTTAGACTATAAGCGAAAGGCGACAATGGCAACAAAGCCAAAGTCCATCAGCCGACAAAACTGTCAAAAACTAAAGCTGAATACACCACTGCAGACGGCTCCACCACACAGTAAATGCTTTTTATTCACATCTCCATATGCATGAATCCAACTGAGTCTGAACACATGCTCATGGCCTCGATTTCAAAGCGCAAAATCATTTTCTACTCCATCATCACAGCAACACAGGAAGAGAATCTCATTAACCTCAACATCCGCACACACGCTCGCTCATACATAGAGAGAAAAACACTGAGGAATACTCAAGAGATGCATTATACCGCCCTGTCCTCATTCTATTCATCTGTGACGCGCACACGTTTGTAACCTTTCATATCCATTTTGTTTAGTGATATAGAACCACAGATTATTGAATAATTCACGTGTTTTGTGTGAATATTGAATATTTAAAGACAGAGGCTTTGAGATACACACAAATCCCGAAATAGATTCATAGCGCTCTATTTCTGTATGAACAGTTAAAAGTCATTTCTCTTGAATATACATACAGTAGCGGAGGGTGACTGAATAAAATGTTCTTCAACAATACTTTAAAATGCCATGTCATACATTTACATTATTCATTTGGCAGGCGCTTTTATCCAAAGTGACTTACAGTATTATGCAGTCGCCCAATTATCACTGAGGCAAGACGTCTTACTCAAGGACACTTCAGTCTGGTATTGGGATTTGAACCTGCAACATTCTTAAAAGTCCTACTCTCTAACCACAAGACCACAACTGACCACTCATACAAATGGAATGTTTCGGAGATCTACGTTACAAAATACAAACTTATTTTTACCTCCAGGGCTTTCTTAAGAGGCTCTTGCTGGTTGTAGCTGGAGTTGTTGGTCTCTAGAGCATCTTCATACAGATCCACCAGAAAGGCGGTAAGATAAGGAGAAGAGCACGAGTCCTGAAGCTCGATCACCCGTTCCAGCAGTCCGGGGTATGAGGAGAGCCCTCTATCCTGCAGAATCCTGAATCACACAAGTCATTCTCTGATGAGGTGTATTATGGCTGTTAATGAACCGAACTGAAGAACATCTCATGTATTGTGGACACATACACATACTTCAACTTAACAATAAAAATAAGGACAAATTAAAAATGCGTTCGCATATAAGGGCGAAACGATTATGACAAAATCATAATTGTCTATTACTCACCTTGACACTGTAATTGCGGTAATTATTGTCGATTAAAAGTTTACTTTAAAGGCAGGGTCCACAATTTCTGATAACCCACATAATCACACCCCCAACACCTAAAGGTTCTCGCCCTGTTTTTGATAGCTCCACCCTAACATACGACATCTGTCACTCTTAGCTAATGTTCTTCTCCATATCAAGAAAAGAAACGCCCCTTACTGCTGATTGGCTGCACCATTGTTTTGGGACTCGGACCAAACTGAGTTTTCAAAAGCATTTTTGAAAAATTATAGACCCTGCCTTTAAAGTTCTTGAGTTTCTATGAAACACCTGCAATACGGTCCATTCTAAACATCCCAAACTGAAGCATACAATAGAAACATGCAATCATTCTGGGAGTTATGATGTTGGTAAAAATCCAAAACTTATAACTTAAGAACACATCACCTTTTGGATTTTACAGTCTATGAATTACCACTTTATTTAGTGCCCAAATGAGCACAACTATACAGCTGTTCTGTGTAATAAACACACCTGTAATTGTAATCCCCGTTAGATTTCTGAGTAATTGTGCCACCCTAAATTCAACAGAGTTATATATATTCTATTGGTCCTGTGTGCTTGAAATCTTCCTAAAACATCTAACACAGAACAATGGTGTCAGCTGCTGGTTATGAGGGGGATTGCAGAATAATTCAGACTGAATACTTCAGCATGTGCTTCCACACTTACCCTTTTAAATAGTTCCAGACACTTTCATTGTGAGGTGCTTTCTGGATTTGTTTCAGGGTGTACCTGTACAGAGACACAAGTGGTTTTACAAACGTAGTCTAAACTGGAATTTTAATAACATAATTGTGAAAGCTGTCAAAACTCACTGCACTTCTCTGTCCAGAACCGCAGGGTCAGAGTATCCGCTGGTGTGACTTATGACAAAGTGTCTCTGATTCCAGGCAGAGTTATTCCTCACGTCTTCTTCTAACAGTTCATCCACATACTCCAGCTCTCCATCCCACAGTTTAAACTCCTGCCAGAGAGCCCGAACACAGATAAGATCACTGAGGCCGTCCGCTCACTGCATTCATTTGTATCTGGATCTGTACCTGGATAACCCACTGTCTGTGCTGCCACGCGTGGTAGTTCTTGGCATCTTGACCGAGAATTTCTGCCACAAACCTCAATTCCTCCGACGGGTCACGTAACCACTCCACCACCATCCTCCTGTGGTGCCTGCGACACAACAGAAAAGCGAAGAGAACGGATGAATGAGACTCACGGACTGGGTCTGTCGAAACACTTTACTTTGTCTTCCTCTGCGTGTAAGTGTTAGATCAACGAATGAAATGTTGAGACGTAGAGATCTTGAGGGTATAGACCCTCAAGATCTCTGCGCTCCGCAAATGAGCTGAGACTTGTGGTACCAGCTCAAAAGGGTAAGAAATCTCTCTCTCTCTCTGGTCTCTCTCTCTCTGGTCTCTCTCTCTCTGGTCTCTCTCTCTCTGGGTTCTCTCTCTCTGGGTTCTCTCTCTCTGGTCTCTCTCTCTGGTCTCTCTCTCTCTGGTCTCTCTCTCTCTGGTCTCTCTCTCTCTGGTCTCTCTCTCTCTGGTCTCTCTCTCTCTGGTCTCTCTCTCTCTCTCTGGTCTCTCTCTCTCTCTCTCTGGTCTCTCTCTCTCTCTCCGGTCTCTCTCTCTCTCTCCGGTCTCTCTCTCTCTCTCCGGTCTCTCTCTCTCTCTCCGGTCTCTCTCTCTCTCTCCGGTCTCTCTCTCTCTCTCCGGTCTCTCTCTCTCTCTCCGGTCTCTCTCTCTCTCTCCGGTCTCTCTCTCTCTCTCCGGTCTCTCTCTCTCCGGTCTCTCTCTCTGGTCTCTCTCTCTCTGGTCTCTCTCTCTCTGGTCTCTCTCTCTCTGGTCTCTCTCTCTCTGGTCTCTCTCTCTCTCTGGTCTCTCTCTCTCTGGTCTCTCTCTCTCTGGTCTCTCTCTCTCTGGTGTCTCTCTCTCTGGTGTCTCTCTCTCTGGTGTCTCTCTCTCTCTGGTCTCTCTCTCTCTGGTCTCTCTCTCTCTGGTCTCTCTCTCTGGTCTCTCTCTCTGGTCTCTCTCTCTGGTCTCTCTCTCTGGTCTCTCTCTCTCTGGTCTCTCTCTCTCTGGTCTCTCTCTCTCTGGTCTCTCTCTCTGGTCTCTCTCTCTGGTCTCTCTCTCTGGTCTCTCTCTCTGGTCTCTCTCTCTGGTCTCTCTCTCTGGTCTCTCTCTCTGGTCTCTCTCTGGTCTCTCTCTGGAACGTTCTCTGCTTCAGTTCCTCGATGGTGGAACGATCTGCCTCTGGCTTCACGCTTGTCAGACTCGGTCTCTATCTTTAAAAAACTCCTAAAACTCATCTTTTCCGGCTACACCTAACTCACTAACTCACTTCTTTTCTAACTACTCACTCTATCAAAAAAAAAAAATTTATATATACTTTTTGTAACTTCTCTCTCTGTGTAACTTGGTAACATTGTTGTAACACTTGTTCACCTATTGTTGTATCGGCTATTTACCGCTTCATTGTCTCCTCGACTATTGTAAGTCCCTTTGGATAAAAGCGTCTGCTAAATGACTAAATGTAAATGTCAATGTTTACCAGACTTGATAGTTCTTGGGTTGATCTTCTATGATGGCAGTGATGTACTTCATCTCTTCTCTCAGGTCTTTACCTAAAGCCTGCAGTAAAACTCTCCTGTAGTGCCTGCACACATCACACAACACATTCTCTCTCTTCATATGAACTTCACCGGGATCTAATGCATCACATCGAGACGCTGAATCCTACCAAACCGTGTAGTTGGCGGCGTTGAGATCGATGGCTTCAGAGGTCAATGCGAGCGCTCTGTCACTCTTCTCATCTTTCTTCAGGAGTGCCCGGAACGTGTCAAACACATCTGTGACTGGAACCCACACGAGAAGAACATGACATCCACACACAACAACATCTCTCCATCCAATAATATGACTAAATCATTATCCAATCACAGGCACTCACATTTCTCCGAATACGCAATCTTCACCACCGGATTGGGCCCGTCATCTTGAGGAACAGGTTCTAGATCAGCCCACTCTTTCCTGTCTCTAGAGAACAATCAGAAAATCACATTAATGGCAGTTTGATATATATAGAAATAACCTCTGGATTATTCTAATCCGGATTAACTCGACTCATTTAATCCCGTTCTTATTTCTTCTGCATTTATTTAAACATGTATGTAAACTTCACTATAGGTCAATTATTTAAAGAGTAAAAAGCACTTAATTTAATCGATACGAAACTATTTAAATTTGTCAAACGACGAGATTAATAAAAAAATATCATTTAATTAATTTGATTTATTTGTAGGTTAAGTGCAATTAAATCATGAAAAATTTAATAAAAAGAAGTTAATTATAATACATAATAATATAAATATATAAAAAAAATATATGTAAATCTATTTAAATAATAAAGATATTTTATAAATAAAGTAAAAGTGTAAATAGTTTTAGATTTAGTGATACAGATTACAGATTAAAAGTGTCAAGCATCAGATTACAATTAATAATTAATAATTAAGTTTAATAAATATATGAACAGTCACATTGAAAAATAAGCACAAAAAGTACAGAAATAAGTCAAATAAATATAAATATATTTGTGTGCCTAACAGTTGCAGTTGTGATGCTAAGCTAAGCGCTAACTCACTTGTAGAATAGATAAGATCCTTTAATGGGCTCATCAAAATCCATCTCTGCTTCCTCATCCACATTCTCTCCATCAAGTCCTTCCTCCTCCAGATCCTCCATCCCAGAATTAGGCATTTCTTCCACAGAAGACATCTTTAATCCGCGCCGGGAGTCTCCGATGAGGAGCAGCGCTGACAGGCGGATGTGTGAACACAGACACTGCACACTCGACATTTTAAAATAAAAGTCCCGGAAATGTGCTGATCTGTGTGTGTTCAACTGTCAAAATGCTCATTTATGGCATAAAGAGATCATAAAAATATCATAAAGAGATCATAAAAATAGCATAAAAATAGCATAAAAATATCATAAAAATATCATAAAAATATCATAAAAATATCATAAAAATATCATAAAAATATCATAAAGAGATCATAAAAACATCATAAAAATATCATAAAGAGATCATAAAGAGATCATAAAGAGATCATAAAGAGATCATAAAAATATCATAAAAATATCATAAAGAGATCATAAAGAGATCATAAAAATATCATAAAAATATCATAAAGAGATCATAAAAATATCATAAAGAGATCATAAAAATATCATAAAGAGATCATAAAAATATCATAAAGAGATCATAAAGAGATCATAAAAATATCATAAAAATATCATAAAAATATCATAAAAATATCATAAAAATATAATAAAGAGATCATAAAGAGATCATAAAAATATCATAAAAATATATTAAAGAGATCATAAAAATATCATAAAAATATCATAAAAATATCATAAAGAGATCATAAAAATATCATAAAAATATCATAAAGAGATCATAAAAATATCATAAAAATATATTAAAGAGATCATAAAAATATCATAAAAATATCATAAAAATATCATAAAGAGATCATAAAACTATCATAAAAATATCATAAAGAGATCATAAAAATATCATAAAAATATCATAAAGAGATCATAAAACTATCATAAAAATATCATAAAGAGATCATAAAAATATCATAAAAATATATTAAAGAGATCATAAAAATATCATAAAAATATCATAAAAATATCATAAAAATATCATAAAGAGATCATAAAAATATCATAAAAATATCATAAAGAGATCATAAAAATATCATAAAAATATATTAAAGAGATCATAAAAATATCATAAAAATATAATAAAAATATAATAAAGAGATCATAAAAATATCATAAAGAGATCATAAAAATATCATAAAGAGATCATAAAAATATCATAAAAATATCATAAAAATATCATAAAGAGATCATAAAAATATCATAAAAATATCATAAAAATATCATAAAGAGATCATAAAGAGATCACAAAATTATCATAAAAATATCATAAAAATATCATAAAAATATCATAAAGAGATCATAAAAATATCATAAAAATATCATAAAGAGATCATAAAAATATCATAAAAATATATTAAAGAGATCATAAAAATATCATAAAAATATCATAAAAATATAATAAAGAGATCATAAAAATATCATAAAGAGATCATAAAAATATCATAAAGAGATCATAAAGAGATCATAAAGAGATCATAAAAATATCATAAAAATATCATAAAGAGATCATAAAGAGATCATAAAACTATCATAAAAATATCATAAAGAGATCATAAAGAGATCACAAAATTATCATAAAAATATCATAAAGAGATCATAAAAATATCATAAAAATATCATAAATATATCATAAAACTATCATAAAACTATCATAAAAATACCATAAAAATATCATAAAAATATCATAAAGAGATCATAAAGAGATCATAAAAATATCATACAAATATATTAAAGAGATCATAAAAATATCATTAAAATATCATAAAAATATAATAAAGAGATCATAAAGAGATCATAAAAATATCATAAAATATCATAAAAATATCATAAAGAGATCATAAAAATATCATAAAAATATCATAAAGAGATCATAAAAATATCATAAAAATATCATAAAAATATCATAAAGAGATCATAAAGAGATCATAAAAATATCATAAAAATATCATAAAGAGATCATAAAGAGATCATAAAAATATCATAAAAATATCATAAAAATATCATAAAGAGATCATAAAGAGATCATAAAAATATCATAAAAATATCATAAAGAGATCATAAAAATATCATAAAAATATCATAAAGAGATCATAAAAATATCATAAAAATATCATAAAGAGATCATAAAGAGATCATAAAAATATCATAAAAATATCATAAAGAGATCATAAAAATATCATAAAGAGATCATAAAAATATCATAAAAATATCATAAAAATATCATAAAGAGATCATAAAAATATCATAAAGAGATCATAAAAATATCATAAAGAGATCATAAAAATATCATAAAGAGATCATAAAAATATCATAAAAATATCATAAAAATATCATAAAAATATCATAAAGAGATCATAAAAATATCATAAAAATATCATAAAGAGATCATAAAGAGATCATAAAAATATCATAAAAATATCATAAAGAGATCATAAAAATATCATAAAAATATCATAAAGAGATCATAAAACTATCATAAAAATATCATAAAGAGATCATAAAAATATCATAAAAATATATTAAAGAGATCATAAAAATATCATAAAAATATCATAAAAATATCATAAAAATATCATAAAAATATCATAAAGAGATCATAAAAATATCATAAAAATATCATAAAGAGATCATAAAAATATCATAAAAATATATTAAAGAGATCATAAAAATATCATAAAAATATAATAAAAATATAATAAAGAGATCATAAAAATATCATAAAGAGATCATAAAAATATCATAAAGAGATCATAAAAATATCATAAAAATATCATAAAAATATCATAAAGAGATCATAAAAATATCATAAAAATATCATAAAAATATCATAAAGAGATCATAAAGAGATCACAAAATTATCATAAAAATATCATAAAAATATCATAAAAATATCATAAAGAGATCATAAAAATATCATAAAAATATCATAAAGAGATCATAAAAATATCATAAAAATATATTAAAGAGATCATAAAAATATCATAAAAATATCATAAAAATATAATAAAGAGATCATAAAAATATCATAAAGAGATCATAAAAATATCATAAAGAGATCATAAAGAGATCATAAAGAGATCATAAAAATATCATAAAAATATCATAAAGAGATCATAAAGAGATCATAAAAATATCATAAAATATCATAAAAATATCATAAAGAGATCATAAAAATATCATAAAAATATCATAAAGAGATCATAAAAATATCATAAAAATATCATAAAAATATCATAAAGAGATCATAAAGAGATCATAAAAATATCATAAAAATATCATAAAGAGATCATAAAGAGATCATAAAAATATCATAAAAATATCATAAAAATATCATAAAGAGATCATAAAGAGATCATAAAAATATCATAAAAATATCATAAAGAGATCATAAAAATATCATAAAAATATCATAAAGAGATCATAAAAATATCATAAAAATATCATAAAGAGATCATAAAGAGATCATAAAAATATCATAAAAATATCATAAAGAGATCATAAAAATATCATAAAGAGATCATAAAAATATCATAAAAATATCATAAAAATATCATAAAGAGATCATAAAAATATCATAAAGAGATCATAAAAATATCATAAAAATATCATAAAGAGATCATAAAAATATCATAAAGAGATCATAAAAATATCATAAAAATATCATAAAGAGATCATAAAAATATCATAAAGAGATCATAAAAATATCATAAAAATATCATAAAGAGATCATAAAAATATCATAAAAATATCATAAAGAGATCATAAAGAGATCATAAAAATATCATAAAAATATCATAAAGAGATCATAAAAATATCATAAAGAGATCATAAAGAGATCATAAAAATATCATAAAAATATCATAACGAGATCATAAAAATATCATAAAAATATCATAAAGAGATCATAAAAATATCATAAAGAGATCATAAAAATATATTAAAAATATATTAAAGAGATCATAAAAATATCATAAAAATATCATAAAAATATCATAAAAATATCATAAAGAGATCATAAAAATATCATAAAGAGATCATAAAAATATCATAAAAATATCATAGAGAGATCATAAAAATATCATAAAAATATCATAAAGAGATCATAAAAATATATTAAAAATATATTAAAGAGATCATAAAAATATCATAAAAATATCATAAAAATATAATAAAGAGATCATAAAGAGATCATAAAAATATCATAAAAATATCATGAAAATATCATAAAAATATCATAAAAATATATTAAAGAGATAATAAAAATATCATAAAAATATCATAAAGAGATCATAAAAATATATTAAAAATATATTAAAGAGATCATAAAAATATCATAAAAATATCATAAAAATATAATAAAGAGATCATAAAGAGATAATAAAAATATCATAAAAATATCATAAAAATATCATAAAAATATCATAAAGAGATCATAAAAATATCATAAAAATATCATAAAAATATCATAAAGAGATCATAAAGAGATCATAAAAATATCATAAAAAATATCATAAAGAGATCATAAAGAGATCATAAAAATATCATAAAAATATCATAAAGAGATCATAAAGAGATCATAAAAATATCATAAAAATATCATAAAAATATCATAAAAATATCATAAAAATATCATAAAGAGATCATAAAGAGATCATAAAAATATCATAAAAATATCATAAAAATATCATAAAAATATCATAAAGAGATCATAAAAAAATCATAAAAATATCATAAAGAGATCATAAAGAGATCATAAAAATATCATAAAAATATCATAAAGAGATCATAAAACTATCATAAAAATGTCATAAAAATATCATAAAAATATCATAAAAATATCATAAAAATATCATAAAGAGATCATAAAGAGATCATAAAAATATCATAAAGAGATCATAAAAATATCATAAAAATATCATAAAAATATATTAAAGAGATCATAAAAATATCATAAAGAGATCATAAAAATATCATAAAAATATCATAAAAATATCATAAAGAGTTCATAAAAATATCATAAAAATATCATAAAGAGATCATAAAAATATAATAAATATATCATAAAGAGATCATAAAAATATCATAAAATATCATAAAGAGATCATAAAAATAGCATAAAAATAGCATAAAAATATCATAAAAATATCATAAAAATATCATAAAGAGATCATAAAAATATCATAAAAATATCATAAAGAGATCATAAAAATATCATAAAAATATCATAAAGAGATCATAAAGAGATCATAAAAATATCATAAAAATACCATAAAGAGATCATAAAAATATCATAAAAATATCATAAAGAGATCATAAAATATCATCAAAATATCATAAAAATGAAAGTGTAAAACTCAAAACACATCATTTAAGTAGTAAATAATACTGGTACTTTATTCCTTTGAGAATGTCAATGTCACCTTTATTTCTATAGCGCTTTAGACAAATACATTGAATCAAATCAGCTTAACAACAATAATTAGTAAACAGTGTGTCATAATGCTTAATGTTAAAAGTTAATACATTATTGAATTCGGGGACGTTATCTCTGTTCAGTTTAATGGTGTCTGTGCATTCATTATCAATTCCTTAATGTCCTCTTTGTTTACTTTAAAAAGTGTCTGTGCGTTCAAATTCAATCAAATCAACGATATCGTTGTAAATGAGGAGACCCCAACTAAACAAGCCAGAGGAGACAAGGAAACCCTAACTCCATCGGTGACAGAAATGGAGAATCTTGGGAGAAACCAGGATCAGTTGGACCAGTTCTCCTCTGACCAGACGAGTTCAGAAGTTCAAGTCCAGACTTCAGCAGAATCAAGAAGACACATCTGTGTGCTGGGGTCGTATCCTGATGATCGTAACTAACGAGGTCTTTGCAGGGGATTGGTATCCGTGTTGTTCTTGTACTGGACTTCGCTTTGTCCGAGGGCTGTAGAGGTCTTTTCTAGTTCCGGGCCCACCATCTGGCCCAGAGAAGAATCATCTGTCTCCTGTGGTCGCATCCTGATGGTCATCTGAGGCAAGGTCTTGCGAGGGATCTGAATCTGGTGTTCTAGTCGTCCTGGTCTCCGCTGTCCTTCCGGGCCCTAGGGGTCCTTTCTCCACAATCTGGTCTGGATACGCACTGGATCCTGTTGACTGCAATCCCATCTGATCTGGATACAGACTGGTTCTGGTGGCTCCGAAGAGCTAGGAAGGAGAAACAGACCAATATTAGCGTAGATGCCATTCTACTTAAGTTATAGCAGATATATTGTGTAGTGTGGAGAGTGTTCCAGGTTCAGGATTTCTTAAATAAATGCAGCCTAACAATGCTTTAACGGATTTGAATATTAGAAGCATGTTAGTATTTATGTGTAAGCTTGGTTAAAGAGATGGGTTTTTAATCTAGATTTAAACTGCAAGTGTGTCTTCCTCCCGAACACTATTAGGTAAGTTATTCCATAGTTTAGGCGCCAAGTAGGAAAAGGATCTGCCGCCGGCAGTTGATTTTGATATTCTAGGTATTATCAAATTTCCTGAGTTTTGATAACGTAGCGAACGCAGAGGATTATAATGTAACAGGAGCTCTTTCAAATATTGAGGTGCTAAACCATTCAAGGCTTTGTAAGTAATAAGCAAGATTTTAAAATCTATACGATGTTTGATAGGGAGCCAGTGCATTGTTGACAGGACCGGAGTAATGTGGTCGTACTTCCTGGTTCTTGTAAGAACTCTTGCTGCAGCATTTGGGACTAACTGTAATTTAATAACTAAGCGTGCAGAACAACCACCTGATAAAGCATTGCAATAATCCAACCTAGAGGTCATAAATGCATGGATTAACATTTCTGCATTTGATATTGAGAGCATGGGCCGTAATTTAGATGTATTTTTGAGGTGAAAAAATGTGGTTTTACAAATGCTCGATACGTTGCTTTCTTAGGAGAGATTTGTATCAAATAGCACACCCAAGTTCCTAACCGATGACGAAGAGCTTACAGGGCAGCCATCAAATTTTACAAATTTTTCTAGGTTGTCGCAGGTAGAGCTTTTAGGTCCTATAATTAACACCTCTGTTTTTCCAGAGTTAAGCAGCAGAAAATTACCCGTCATCCAGTTTTTTATATCGACTATGCATTCCATAAGTTTTTCGAATTTGTGTGTCTCACCGGGTAGTGAGGAAATATAGAGCTGAGTATCATCAGCATAACAGTGGAAGCTGACACCATGCTGCCTGATGATAGCTCCCAAAGGTAACATGTATAGCGTGAAGAGTAGCGGGCCAAGAACTGAACCTTGAGGTACTCCATACTGAACTTGTGATCGATATGATAGCTCTTCGTTTACTGCAACGAATTAATAGGGGTCAGTTAAGTATGACTTAAATCAAGCTAATGCACTTCCATTTATGCCCACAACGTGTTGAAGTCTATGTAGATGAGTGTTGTGGTGTATAGTATCAAAGGCAGCGCTAAGATCCAGTAACACTAATAAGGAAATACAGCCACGGTCGGATGAGAGGAGAAGGTCATTTGTGACTCTAAGGAGAGCAGGCTCAGTGCTATGATGTGGTCTAAAACCTAACTGGAATTTCTCACAGATATCATTTTTCTCTAGAAATGAGTATAATTGTGAGGATACTACCTTTTCTAGTATCTTGGACAGGAATGAGAGATTTGAGATTGGTCTATAATTTACTAGGTCTTTGGGGTCAACTTGTGGTTTTTTAATGAGAGGCTTAATAATAGCCAGTTTGAAATATTTGGGGACATATCCTAACGACAATGAGGAGTTAATAATAGTCAGAAGAGGATCTATGACTTCTGGAAGCATCTCTTTTAGGAGCTTAGATGGAATAGGGTCTAACATACATGTTGTTGCTTTGGATGATTTTACAAGTTTACACAGTTCTTCCTCTTGTATAGTAGAGAATGAATGGAACTGTTCCTCTGGGGGTTTACAAATTTTATGCGATACAGTAGCTGACGGCTGATTGGTTGCAATTTTATCTTGAATAGTGTCAAATTTAAAAGAATAATTTTCTTTTAAAATTAAAATGTTCATCAATAACAAATTTGAGTAAATTAACAAATGCATTGGATGATTAGATAGTACATTATTAATTCAGACAATGGATATGTAAATATTGTTATTTTTAATGAGCAGTTAAGAAATCCTCTATATTAAGATGAAAAATACTCAATGTCTGTTTATTTTGCATGTTTAATATTGTAGAAAACAAAATAAATGTAACATATATTATTTAAAAAACAAATGTTTTATTTTGTTTGAATCCTTCATTTGATTTTTTTTATTGAGAAATTTACTATTTTATGGGTTTCAGAGAGCTAAAGAACAACATTGACACAGTTCATCATAAATGTTACAGTTTTTATTTATTGCAATTATCAATTCATAATAGTCTCAGTTAGTAAAACTATCAAAAACTACAAAATACATATTCACATAAATGGGAATATGACCATTCTACAGCTTAAGTTTAGACCTTTAACAGTGTTAATCACGGTCTGGAATAAATGTGCTGATCACTGTTTGCCATTTCCATTGATTGGAAGTTTCTTGAAGTCATCAGACTCTAGGAGGGCTTTGATTTTAGGACGAGCGGACATCTTCTCCACAAAGCTCTTCAGAGTCGGGAAGGAGTCCAGGCAGGTGGAGCAAAGGACTTTGTGATTCAACAGAAGGTCAAACAGGTTGTAATCAGCAAATGAGATCTGTCGGGAGACAAACAGTTAACAATAACCCATTTACTGATCTTCATTAAGCGGAATTTTAATAAATCTATCATTTCTAAAAGACATCTCACCTTATCACCAACCAGATATCCAGATTTGTTTTTGGCCATGAAGGCTTCAAACTTTGAGAGATGATTTGGCAGATCTTTGATGTAAGCTTCTTTCCCGGTCTCCTACAGAGAGAAATCCAGCAAACAGGTTATTCCTTTCGTGGATTTAAGAGAACATTAAAGACTTGATGTTTAATTCGGTATCCTAAACACTCACATATTCCTGGTAGATCAGTTTAATATATTTCAAGCGTAAATCTTCAACCCCGTCATTCATCATGTCGATAAGAGAAGCCTCGCTGTCATTCTTTCCATATGCACCTGAACGAGTGAGGTTTTAGAAAATATTGAGTTATTGAACTTGGCTCATCCAATCAGAATGAAGGACTGACTGTTCACCATGGGGATTTTTATTACCGTGTTTGCGACCCAAATGTCTCAGCATGGCATTGGACTGAAACAGCACCAGGTCACCATCCTCAAACTTCGGAAGTTGACCAAAGACCTAAAACAACAAAAAGAAACCCAAAACTTCAGCTCATGGCATCATTTAATGAATGAATCACGCAATTAAGACGAGAACTTACACATGTGTTTTTAAGATCGCCCTTCATCCATTCATCAAATGTCACCAGGTTCTCCTTCAATGTCTGACCCTGATCTGACAGCAGGATCTTCATAGCACCGCATCGGCCTGCGAGAGTCAAGAGACGGTTACCATAGCAACAACACACTAAAATACCCTTTATTTAAACACATATACAGTAGCACAACCTCTGTTTTCATCAAAAGATGAATGAAACTATATTTAAACACATACAGTAAGGATCAAATGGGACTTTTAATGAGAATGATGTATTTTTTGGAGCTTATTTCTATCAAACACTATGTGTGGGCTGAAGCTCCACCACTTTAATCTGGGTCAAATGTCGTCATACAAATACTAGATTGTTATCTGATAAACACAAGCACGAGGGCTTGCCAAAGATGATCAGAGGAGCAAATAAAATGCAACGTTCTATTCTGGAATAGAGAACGCAGTGTGCACTGGTGGTTAAAAGCTATGGGACACTGATTGAAATGATGCTTTTTTTGAGAAACTTTTGATAGGTCAATAGACAAAAATATAAACAAGTTTTTACATGACCAAACTTAAATTTTATTCAATAAAATGTTTAGAAATTGATGACTGAAGAATAGCCAATAAGAGCGCAGAATAGATGAAGACATCTTTTATCATTCTTTTTAAAGCATCCAAGATGTTAAGAAGCTGCTAAGGAAAACAACAAGAACACATTTCTGCAAATTCAAGTCTAACGTTAAATACACTGAAGATGATGAAATACAACACGTTTTATTTGTTCATTTTTTTAGTTCCTTTTGTTAGATTTCACACTTTTGATTGATTTATCATAATACTGAAATTAGGAAAAAACATAAATGCATAAGTGTGTAAGCGTCCCAAAACTTTTGACCGGTAGTGTTTATTTATCTATGAGCTGATAAAAAAATAAGTCATTTAATTGTTGACAAACAAAACTTAAACACTACAATAATAAAAATTATACCTCAAATGTTA
Source organism: Triplophysa yarkandensis (assembly GCA_033220385.1). Lineage (NCBI taxonomy): Eukaryota > Metazoa > Chordata > Actinopteri > Cypriniformes > Nemacheilidae > Triplophysa > Triplophysa yarkandensis. The sequence goes on from CM065678.1 coordinate 1,353,935, forward strand.
TTAACAGTTTTACGAAATCTTGTGAAAACTGCAAATTGAAAAAACTATGAAAGAAAAAAAAAGAAAAAAACTTGCGTTGCGTGCCAATTCTTTTGTGTAATATTTAACATCATAACACATCTTCCCATGACTTCATCACATGACAACAAACAAACTTCACAAACCTTTAACAGCAAAGTATGTGAGTGTGTATGGAGCCACTGTAAAAAAAACAAACAAACACACAATGAATTACACACATAAATAAACACACAACTACCAGTGATTGTTAAGGATTTACATCCTGGTTGCTACAAACACAAGTTACATTCATAGATAACAAAGGTTACACAACAACAGGTCGATGTGCACACACACAAATCTCAGCAGGGCTTTATTTCCTCAATACAAAAATAAACTCCTATACATTAACACAATAGTTTAGCACACATTAAACACTAGTTGTGCACATAAGGTTGTTGTAAATGCCCTCACATATCTTTCAGGAAACAGAAGTTCATTATATAACAGCTTGTAAAGTATTACAGAAGATAAAGCTCACATGTCTTTATTACTATAGAAGTGTCATGCATACTTATAGAAGCATCCTACATGAAGAATATAGATAAGTATACTCACTTGTGTAGATTGATTGTGTGTTTGTGATCCTGGTTGAAGTGCAGAAGCAGTCAAACTCTCTCTCTCTCTCTCTCTCTCTCTCTCTCTGCTTTATATTCTCTGTGCTTTGTGCTGAGTCATGCACACTTAGTGTTCAAGCATGCACACTACAGCATGCATACTAATGTCTGCACCCTTAAGCTCTAGTGCATGCTCACAGGAATGCAGCTCATATCAGATCAGAATCAGAACAAGCTTTGTAACAATGAATCTGTGCTGGTGACAGAAGCTTCCGGTACACAATGTTAGGTGACAAGTAAGAAAACAAATAGGTACAATAATAAAAGAAATATTCAAGAAAACATACAATGGTGGAAATGCAATGCTATAGAATATGTACAGATTCTTTATAAACATACAAGTTATAAAGTGCCTATGAGGGAAAGTATTGCACATGTTTAGATCCTGAGAGACGGTGGTGTCCAGGAACCTGAATGCTGTTCATGACGATGAGTCTCCTAAAGTCCACTATCATCTCCGCTGGTTTGAGGATCTTCAGCTCCAGGTTGTTGTACCTGCACCATAGAGCCGGCTGCTCCACCTCCTGTCTGTACGCAGACTCATCGCTGTTCCAGATAAGGCGGATAACAGTAGTGTTGTCCCCCAACTTCAGGAGCTTAATGGAGGGTCTTTGGAGGTGCAGTCGTCTGTGTACATGGAGAAGAGAAGAGGGGAGAGAACACGCCCTTGAGGGACACCGGTGCTGATGTGCGGCTGTCAGACATGATTTTACCCATTCTGATGAGCTGTTGTCTCTCTGTCACAAAGCTGGTGATCCATTTGACAGACAGAACTAGGGACCGAGAGCTGGGTCAGTTTGATCTGGAGCCGTGATGGGATGATGGTGTTGAAGGCCGAGCTGAAGTCCAAGCACAGAATCCTCGCATAAGTTCCTGGTTTGTCCAGATGTTGTAGGGTATAATTCAGGCCCATGTTGACTGCATCATCCACTGACCGGTTTGCTCTGTAGGACAGCTTCAGGGGGTCAAGCAAGGGGTCAGTGATGTCCTCCAAATACGCCAACAGCAGTCATTTAATTGAATTCATGGCTAAGGGTGTTAGGTGTGTAGTCATTGAGTCCTGTGATCTTGTGCTTCTTCTGGATTGGATAATAGTGGAGCGTTTGAAGCATGAAGAGACTTCAGGAGATAGAAGCTGGTCAGTGCAGGTGTTCCTTCTCTTTTGAATCCTAAAGATCTGGGGGGGGTTGGCATTTCAGTCGTCTGCAAGCTGTTTATTAGTGTTGATGCTGGGAAATGGTGTCTTATATATTATATAATACAGCTTGCAATATATTGACAGCTCACTTACACTATAGTGCACGTCAACAGCAAGCCAGCCCATATACTGTATACTACAACATGCATACTACTGACAGTCAGCTTATCATACAGCATGCATACTACTGACAGTCAGTTTATCATACAGCATGCATACTACTGACAGTCAGCTTATCATACAGCATGCAAACTACTGACAGTCAGCTTATCATACAGCATGCATACTACTGACAGTCAGCTTATCATACAGCATGCATACTACTGACAGTCAGCTTATCATACAGCATGCATACTACTGACAGTCAGTTTATCATACAGCATGCAAACTACTGACAGTAAGCTTATCATACAGCATGCATACTACTGACAGTCAGCTTATCATACAGCATGCATACTACTGACAGTCAGTTTATCATACAGCATGCAAACTACTGACAGTCAGCTTATCATACAGCATGCATACTACTGACAGTCAGTTTATCATATAGCATGCATACTACTGACAGTCAGCTTATCATACAGCATGCATACTGCTGACAGTCAGCTTATCATACAGCATGCAAACTACTGACAGTCAGCTTATCATACAGCATGCATACTACTGACAGTCAGCTTATCATACAGCATGCATACTACTGACAGTCAGCTTATCATACAGCATGCATACTACTGACAGTCAGCTTATTATACAGCATGCATACTACTGACAGTCAGCTTATCATACAGCATGCATACTACTGACAGTCAGCTTATTATATAGCATGCATACTACTGACAGTAAGCTTATCATACAGCATGCATACTACTGACAGTCAGCTTATCATACAGCATGCATACTACTGACAGTCAGCTTATTATATAGCATGCATACTACTGACAGTCAGCTTATCATACAGCATGCATACTACTGACAGTCAGCTTATCATACAGCATGCATACTACTGACAGTCAGCTTATCATACAGCATGCATACTACTGACAGTCAGCTTATTATATAGCATGCATACTACTGACAATCAGCTTATTATATAGCATGCATACTACTGACAATCAGCTTATCATACAGCATGCATACTACTGACAGTCAGCTTATTATATAGCATGCATACTACTGACAGTCAGCTTATCATACAGCATGCATACCATTGCACACATGATTGATTGTGAGCCTTTAAGATGCAATCTGATAAAGTATATTTTGCTACTGATAAATAAAGCATATTTATGCAATTACAAAATGTTTGTTTTCTTCAAGCCCAAAGAATAGCATTGACACACACTTAATCAGAAATGTTATCATTTTATTTATTGTAAACCATACACAGACCTCAGTAAAAACCTTAAAAACAGTTCACCATACAAAAGATATATTCATATAAAGACACCGGGTATTTAAAGAACACAAGAGCACCAGTTTAGACCTTTAACAGTGTTTATCACGGTCTGGAATAAATGTGTTGATCACTGTTTGCCATTTCCATTGATTGGAAGTTTCTTGAAGTCATCAGACTCCAGGAGGGCTTTGATTTTAGGACGAGCGGACATCTTCTCCACAAAGCTCTTCAGAGTCGGGAAGGAGTCCAGGCAGGTGGAGCAAAGGACTTTGTGATTCAACAGAACGTCCAACAGGTTGTAATCAGCAATTGAGATCTGTCGGGAGACAAACAGTTAACAATAATACACACAAATACACAAACAATTACATACAATAGAGTTCATGTCTGGATATACTTCTGGATCTTGAATAAACTACCAAACATTCATGAACTTCAAGCAATCAAGTTTCTAAAGTCATTTTTCTTTTACAAAAGTGAAACTATGTCTATTTTGAATAAGTCTTTAGAGTTTTCAATGTCTTGGAAAGGCCTGTAAAGGAATACATCAGACCAACTAGAAGACTGAAATCTCACCTTATCACCAACCAGATATCCAGATTTGTTTTTGGCCATAAAGGCTTCAAACTTTGAGAGATGATTTGGCAGATCTTTGATGTAAGCTTCTTTCCCGGTCTCCTACAGAGAGAAATCCAGCAAACAGGTTATTCCTTTCGTGGCATGATATTATTCGTTTTCAGAAAACAGAAGACGGCAACTTTAAATAAGAACAGATTTTAAATTCAGTATCCTTATCACTCACATATTCCTGGTAGATTAGTTTTATATATTTTGTGCGCAAATCTTCAACCCCGTCGGTCATCATGTCGATAAGAGCAGCCTCGCTGTCATTCTTTCCATATGCACCTGAACGAGAAAGCGTGCATTAACACATGACACAGCCACACTTGAAATATTACTGCTATAGATTTAAAAGGCAGAGCAACAAATAAAACATTTATTCGTGTCCAATAAGATCTAGGTAGTGTGTATCATTCCAAGTATGCACTAAACTTTTATAACGTTAAGAGATGGTAATTGTAGTAGTAAAGGGAGAATTATTACCGTGTTTGCGACCCAAATGTCTCAGCATGGCAGTGGACTGAAACAGCACCAGGTCACCATCCTCAAACTTTGGAAGTTGACCAAAGAGCTATAACAACAGAGAAACCCAAAACTTCAGATCATGGCATCATTTAATGAATGAATCACGCAATTAAGACGAGAACTTACACATCTGCTTTTAAGATCGCCCGTCATCCATTCATCAAAGGTCACCAGGTTCTCCTTCCATGTCTGACCCTGATCTGACAGCAGGATCTTCATAGCACCGCATCGGCCTGTGAGAGTCAAGAGACGGTTACCATAGCAACAACACACTAAAATACCCTTAATTTAAACACATATACAGTGATGCTCGAGACTGAGAAGAGCAGCTGATTTTTGGATTTCATGATAAAGATTTTTGTGTATCTGTTCATGTCTGCCATACATTGTGTGTGTGTGTGTGTGTGTGTGTGTGTGTGTGTGTGTGTGTGTGTGTGTGTGTGTGTGTGTCTGTGTGTGTGGGTTGAAGCCCCTCCTTCTTACTCTGACTCATAAGTCTTTAAACAAATACTCGATTGTGATTGGATAACCAGAGGCACAGGGGCTGGCCAAAGAGTGAATGGTCAATGGAGTGAAAGAATGCAACATTGTATTCTCTGAATAAAGCAACACAGTGTATTCATGTATCAAAGACAAGAATCACAACTATCATACTAAGATCATACTAAAACCATACTAAGTCATACTAAAACCATACTAAGTCATACTAAGATCATACTAAAATCATACTAAGATCATACTAAAATCATACTAAAATCATACTAAGATCAAACCAAGATCATACCAAAATCATACTAAGATCCTACTAAAATCATACTAAGATCCTACTAAAATCATACTAAGATCATGCTAAAATCATACTAAGATCATACTAAGATCATGCTAAAATCATGCTAAAATCATACTAACATCATACTAAGATCATACCAAGATCATACTAAGATCATACCAAGATCATACTAAAATCATACTAAGATCATACTAAAATCATACTTAAATCATACTAAAATCATACTAAGATCATACTAAAGTCATACTAAAGTCATACTAAAATCATACTTAAATCATACTAAGATCATACTAAAATCATACTAAGATCATACTAAAATCATACTTAAATCATACTAAAATCATACTAAGATCATACTAAAATCATACTTAAATCATACTAAGATCATACTAAGATCATACTAAAGTCATACTAAGATCATACTTAAATCATACTTAAATCATACTAAAATCATACTAAGATCATACTAAAATCATACTTAAATCATACTAAGATCATACCAAGATCATACTAAAATCATACTAAGATCATACTAAAATCATACTTAAATCATACTAAAATCATACTAAGATCATACTAAAGTCATACTAAAGTCATACTAAAATCATACTTAAATCATACTAAGATCATACTAAAATCATACTAAGATCATACTAAAATCATACTTAAATCATACTAAAATCATACTAAGATCATACTAAAGTCATACTAAAGTCATACTAAAATCATACTTAAATCATACTAAGATCATACTAAAATCATACTAAGATCATACTAAAATCATACTTAAATCATACTAAAATCATACTAAGATCATACTTAAATCATACTAAAATCATACTAAGATCATACTAAAATCATACTAAAGTCATACTAAGATCATACTAAGATCATACTAAAGTCATACTAAGATCATACTTAAATCATACTAAAGTCATACTAAAATCATACTTAAATCATACTAAAGTCATACTAAAATCATACTAAGATCATACTAAAGTCATACTAAAATCATACTTAAATCATACTAAAGTCATACTAAAGTCATACTAAAGTCATACTAAGATCATACTAAGATCATACTAAGATCACAGTAAACACTATGCAGCATGTTACAGACACAATCCGAGTTTAAAACTTTTGAAACTTTCACGCATTCATGAACACGTTCGAGTCTTTTTGCGGGAGATCTGACGTCATTGCAAAACTTTCCAAGACTTAAACACGTGACCAAAACTTTTACAAACCTTTAATTTGAAAGTATGTGATTGTGTATCCAGGCACTGCAAAACAAAGAATAAAGCACGATCAATATCACACAAACACACGAGCAAAGCACACAGAAACCCTTCTGCAGTGAGTTCCAACTTCAACCTGAAAGTTGTGTGAATGCACAGAAACACACTTGAGAATATACAGACTAACAGTTGGTGTAAGGTTACTGTAAACACATTGTGTAACAGAGTTTACATTACAGAAGAGGATTTATTACACAAGAGGAATATCTCAGATTAGACCCAGTTGTACTCACTCTTGTCTGATGGTTTGCAGAGAGTTTCAGGGTGTGTTTGAGCCCAGATGATGTGAATCTCTCTTTAAGGCGAAGACTTTTATATTCAAGTTTAATGCTGAGTCATGCACTCACTATCAGACATACACAAACATATATGATGAGGAAATGACATCAGATGTGTGTTTTGGAGAACCTTTCTGTGGTCTATACACTTTCCTTGCACAGAAGACCATCACACAGTGTTTGAGATACATGTGTAACTTTATTAAAGTGCAAACAAATGGCCATATCATTCAGAAGTGAAAGCACTCCATAAGAAACATCTTAAGAGTTCAAAAGTTAAAGGTTATTACATTCCGCTGCAGGAATTCTTTGTAATTCTTTGATAAAGAGATGTGTTTGTCCGAGAGATGGAAGTGTTCGGGTTCCATGTTGTTCTAGTCTTTACGCTCACTGTGACTTGTTTTAGTATTTCTTTATGTCTCAGAGGAGCTTGTTATTCGTCCCGGCTGGAAAACGGGTTTAAACCCGGGAGATTAAAGCCCGGCACGCATAAACAAACCAGTCCAGTACAACATGAGATGTGTGCAACAAGGGATTCCTCTTCAGTTTAGAACTTCATCGAAACACGAACAGTCTCGTTAGATAAAAGCTCTACACAATCGGTTATTCTACAAAACAGGAACCCGTTCTTCCAGTTCACTTCTCTGGGCCGGAAACACACAACTTCACACAACTTCAAACAACTTCACAGCTTCACACAACTTCACACAACTTCACACAACTTCAATGTTCTTGTTTCCGACAGAGACGTCTGTAAGTTGTGTCGATATGTGAAAACGGACTGTCACTTAAAAGAGCTTCATGATCACAGAATAAGAAACCATCATGAGAACATTTAATATAGCCATTTACATTTGGACATCCGTGATATTGTGCTTTTGATGTATCACAAAAATCCAAGCAAAGTTCTTTCAGATGTAATATTACAGGGTTGGCATTGATGGGTTTTTTCTTATAAGCATCACTCTGAAGATAAGACTTCAGTTTGGGTCTGACACACGTTCTCAGGATGGGAAAACAGTCCAGACAGGACGGATTGAAAACCTGATGATAGATCAGACGCAGATAGTCTGTGAATTAAATCTGTGAATGCAAATCGTTACAAATCAAAGCTTCAGTTCCTCTTCTGAAACTTAAACACTTCCATATAACTTCACCCGTGACCCGACCTGAAATCCTCCTCCGTTGCTGCCCAGAATCTTTCAGACCGCACAAGACCTCCAGAAAGTTCCTGGATCAAGCCCTGCAGAACAAGGACAGGAAAACAAAGGTTAAGTTTATATTAAGTTAATATTAAAGGCGATCATTTTATTTAGAAACTTATTTTATGCTATTTGCTTGGTTGATAAAAACTAAATACTTTATGATCATTTACTCTCCTTTTTGACATTTCAAACCCGTCTGACTTTCTTTAGCAGAATGCATTTTTAAGAAAGTTGTTTCCCTTCTATTGAACGGACGCAAAACCAATGCAAGTGAATGTGTGCCAGTTACTGACATTCTTCAAGATATCTGCTTCTGTGGTCTACAAAAGAAAGTAATGCAGGATTGATATGACCAGAAGGCGTGTAAATGATGACAGAACTTTCCTTTTTTGGGGGAATATGACTTTAAATAGAAAAGTAAAGGTGATAAGGTGGACGTTTGTTCTCACATAGTTTGCGTGCCAAGTGTCGGCAGATAGAATTAACCTGGCATAAAATCCGGTCTCTTTTCTGCCAGTTTAGGCATCTGGCCAAAACGCTGTTTCAACAACACATGCACGAACAGGAAAAAGAAATATTTCCGTTTTTCACTTTGTGTAAACCGGTTTAAGTTAACAATACAAACAAGTTCATAATACATAACAAATATTACAAAATATGACAGCAAACTTTTTTATAATAAAAGATCTTTTATTTGATGCTGTCCATTCAGACAGACCAACATGAGATAGGACGATCTGTTTGGCCTGAGGTTTTGCAGTTCTGAGATATAATGCTACACTGCACCTTTAATAAATCCCTTTATTCATATCTCAGAGGAGCCTGGAACTCTTCCCACCGGTAAAACAAACACTGAACGCAAGAGATTACCGACATAAAACAATGTCAACAGATTAAGCGTTTGAGTTAAACACGTCTTATCAGATCATTGACTTCTTATCTGGAGGTTGTTGGTTAGTCACATTGCTTTTCGGCCACTCATGACCAGTCACCGCGATATCCTCCCATTCTTTACCCTTCCTTCAACATCAGGTTTATTTTACATTTACATTTAGTCATTTAGCAGACGCTTTTATCCAAAGCGACTTACAATAGTCGAGGAGACAATGAAGCGGTAAATAGCCGATACAACAATAGGTTAACAAGTGCTTCAACAATGTTACCAAGTTACACAGAGAGCGAAGTTACAAAAAGTATATATATAAATGTTTTTTTTTTTTTTTTTGGATAGAGTGAGTAGTTAGAAAAGAAGTGAGTTAGTGAGTTAGATGTAGCCGGAAAAGGTTTATAGATCATGCACGACCAGACATGACCCAACATCATTCCCATTCATCTTACAGATCCACTATTAGATTTCTACGAATAACAGTGCAACTTACAACAACTGGTTTAAAATATATACGCAGAAATGTAAGAGACTAAAGGCACGCAGAGATTGATATAGAAACTCCAAAATGTGATTGTTATGTTACCGTCTATCACAGATTTCCAGCGGAAAAAGAAGAGAACGAGCTGATGGAAAAGTGCATTGTCACATTACGCGACACATTCTTAAACCGAGTTAACACCAGTTGAGTGATGTCACTAAACCAGAAAATGGTAACATCATCATGATGGTCAAACACAACTCGATGAGGTCTTGTGTAGAACATGTTATATCACAGTAAATGATGCCCCCCCATTAAAAACATCCATATTACAAACTATATATCAAACATGGTTTGAATAATTTATGGTGAATTAATATTTAATGCATTGCAATGTTCAACAAGATTATTTGACAGACGCCAAGAAACAAAACTCAGGAGAAGTATACAATTCTAGATTCACAGAAGCGTTTGCGTTGAGACCCTCAGCCCATTCTTATCTTGTCTAGTGAAGAACTTAAAATGCTTTGTCATGATGACAGAGATGACCCGGTTTCACTTTCACGACACACCCAACTAAACATACAACAGGCGTTCATACATGTATGAGTTTTTCCTTTCTATTGTCCAGTTAATCCCATCGTACACATGACACGGGAACCGCTGAGTTCACATGACACGACTGTATTCAGATGATGTTACAGTTCTCATCAATTATTAAGAGGAATCAAACGTACCTCATCGAAAACTCTTAAGAAGTAAAACTTTGCATTACTTCAGCAAACTTACAAACTTCAAACAAAAGCATAACATTCAAATTTACAATCGTTTACATATGATAATGTTCACATATGTATGTAAACATATATGAAGATATGAGGATCTATATATATATATATATATAGTGTCCAACATTATTCACTTAAATATTGCACGAGGATCCCACAGGAGAACAAAAGAAGTGTAACATTATATTCTGAAGGCTGTTTGGTCACCTGAACTCTTTGTTAACACTGGTTCCTATAGCATCTTTGTGAAGGGACAAACTGTCTATTTATTTAAATGTGTGAGTATGACCTGAATACATTAGGTTATACTACGCTAGTTAGGTTACCGTATATACTACACTTGGTAGGATACAGTATATACTACACTTTTACATAGGTTACAGTATATACTACGCTAGCTACCTTACAGTATATAATACACTTGCTACGTTACAATATATACTACGCTAGCTAGGTTACAGAATATGCTACACTTGCTACGGTACAATATATACTACGCTAGCTAGGTTACAGAACATACTACACTTGCTAGGTTACAATATATACTTCGCTAGCTAGGTTACAGAACATACTACACTTGCTACGGTACAATATATACTACGCTAGCTAGGTTACAGAATATACTACACTTGCTAGGTTACAGTATATACTACGCTAGCTATCTTACATTATATAATACACTTGCTAGGTTACAGTATATACTACGATAGCTAGCTTACAGTATATAATTCACTTGCTACGGTACAATATATACTACGCTAGCTAGGTTACAGAACATACTACACTTGCTAGGTTGCAGTATATACTACGCTAGCTAGATTACAGAATATAATACACTTGCTAAGGTACAATATATACCATGTAGCTAGGTTACAGAACATACTACACTTGCTAGGTTACAGTATATACTACGCTAGCTAGGTTACAGAATATACTACACTTGCTACGGTACAATATATACTACGCTAGCTAGGTTACAGAATATATTACACTTGCTACGGTACAATATATACTACGCTAGCTAGGTTACAGTATATAATACACTTGCTACGGTACAATATATACTAAGCTAGCTAGGTTACAGAATATACTACACTTGCTACGGTACAATATATACTACGCTAGCTAGGTTACAGAATATACTACACTTGCTAGGTTGCAGTATATACTACGCTAGCTAGCTTACAGTATATAATACACTTGCTAGGGTACGGTATATACTACGCTAGCTAGCTTAGAGTATATAATACACTTGCTAGGTTACAGTATATACTACGCTAGCTAGGTTACAGAATATAATACACTTGCTAGGTTACAGAATATAATACACTTGCTAGGTTACAGTATATACTACGCTAGCTAGGTTACAGAATATAATACACTTGCTAGGTTGCAGTATATACTACGCTAGCTAGGTTACAGAACATACTACACTTGCTAGGTTGCAGTATATACTACGCTAGCTAGCTTACAGTATATAATACACTTGCTAGGTTACAGTATATACTACGCTAGCTAGGTTACAGAATATGCTACACTTGCTAGGTTACAGTATATACTACGCTAGCTAGGTTACAGAATATGCTACACTTGCTACGGTACAATATATACTATGCTAGCTAGGTTACAGAACATACTACACTTGCTAGGTTGCAGTATATACTACGCTAGCTAGGTTACAGAATATACTATACTTGCTAGGTTACAGTATATACTACGCTAGCTAGTTTACAGTATATAATACACTTGCTAAGGTACAATATATACTACGCTAGCTAGGTTACAGAACATACTACACTTGCTAGGTTGCAGTATATACTACGCTAGCTAGCTTACAGTATATAATACACTTGCTAGGTTACAATATATACTTCGCTAGCTAGGTTACAGAACATACACTTGCTAGGTTGCAATATATACTACGCTAGCTAGCTTACAGTATATAATACACTTGCTAGGTTACAGTATATACTACGCTAGCTAGGTTACAGAATATGCTACACTTGCTAGGTTGCAGAATATACTACACTTGCTACGTAACAATATATACTACGCTAGCTAGGTTACAGTATATACTACGCTAGCTAGGTTACAGAATATGCTACACTTGCTAGGTTACAGTATATACTACGCTAGCTAGGTTACAGAATATGCTACACTTGCTAGGTTGCAGAATATACTACACTTGCTACGTAACAATATATACTACGCTAGCTAGGTTACAGTATATACTACGCTAGCTAGGTTACAGAATATGCTACACTTGCTAGGTTACAGAATATACTACACTTGCTACGTAACAATATATACTACGCTAGCTAGGTTACAGTATATACTACGCTAGCTAGGTTACAGAATATGCTACACTTGCTAGGTTACAGTATATACTACGCTAGCTAGCTTACAGTATATAATACACTTGCTAGGTTACAGTATATACTACGCTAGCTAGGTTACAATATATACTTCACTTGCTAGGTTACAATATATAATACACTTGCTAGGTTACAGTATATACTACGTTAGCTAGGTTACAATATATACTTCACTTGCTAGGTTACAATATATAATATATATATATAAACACACTAAGACTTTCCTAAGAATAAAGATTGCTCATCAGATGTTTAACTACAAACATTAGATCAAATCTCTAATATGAAAGTAATATAAAATATAAAAGTGTTGTCAGAAGTGGGATTCGAACCCACGCCTCCAGAGGAGACTACGACCTGAACGTAGCGCCTTAGACCGCTCGGCCATCCTGACAGTGACGTTACATTGGGCTGCGACAGACTAAACTTCTGACATTATTGTGTCGATGAGACAACAGATTTGGAGTTTTGTTTACAGTTTTTGTTTATTACTTAAACAGTAAATACTTTGATTAAAGCCATAACACCCAAACTTCTTCTTACACAACTTAAAACACAATATAACCATTAACCAACACTTGAACACGAGTTTAACTTCTCTCTACACGTGATCTTACATTGGACACTTTATTCAGTGCTCGCGTCTGCTGTGAACGCAGCATAAGACCTCACGAGTAAAGTTCACACACACACACTAACACAACACTACACACTAACACAACACACTAACACAACACTACACACTGACATAACACACTAGCACAACACTACACACTAGCACAACACACTAACACAACACTACACACTAACACAACACTACACACGGACATAACACACTAGCACAACACTACACACTAACACAACACTACACACTAACACAACACACTAACACAACACTACACACTGACATAACACACTAGCACAACACTACACACTAGCACAACACACTAACACAACACTACACACTAACACAACACTACACACGGACATAACACACTAGCACAACACTACACAACTAACACAACACTACACACTAACACAACACACTAACACAACACTACACACTAACACAACACTACACACTAACACAACACACTAACACAACACTACACACTGACATAACACACTAGCACAACACTACACACTAGCACAACACTACACACTAACACAACACACTAACACAACACTACACACTAACACAACACTACACACGGACATAACACACTAGCACAACACTACACAACTAACACAACACACTAACACAACACTACACACTAACACAACACTACACACTAACACAACACTACACACTAACACAACACACTAACACAACACTACACACTGACATAACACACTAGCACAACACTACACACTAGCACAACACACTAACACAACACTACACACTAACACAACACTACACACGGACATAACACACTAGCACAACACTACACACTAGCACAACACTACACACTAACACAACACACTAACACAACACTACACACTAACACAACACTACACACGGACATAACACACTAGCACAACACTACACACTAACACAACACTACACACTAACACAACACACTAACACAACACTACACACGGACATAACACACTAGCACAACACTACACAACTAACACAACACACTAACACAACACTACACACTAACACAACACTACACACTAACACAACACACTAACACAACACTACACACTGACATAACACACTAGCACAACACTACACACTAGCACAACACTACACACTAACACAACACACTAACACAACACTACACACTAACACAACACTACACACGGACATAACACACTAGCACAATACTACACACTAGCACAACACTACACACTAACACAACACACTAACACAACACTACACACTAACACAACACTACACACGGACATAACACACTAGCACAACACTACACACTAGCACAACACTACACACTAACACAACACACTAACACAACACTACACACTAACACAACACTACACACGGACATAACACACTAGCACAACACTACACACTAGCACAACACAACACACTAACTCAACACACTAACACAACACTACACACTAACACAACACACTAACACAACACTACACACTGACATAACACACTAGCACAACACTACACACTAGCACAACACACTAACACAACACTACACACTAACACAACACTACACACGGACATAACACACTAGCACAACACTACACACTAGCACAACACACTAACACAACACTACACACTAACACAACACACTAACACAACACTACACACTAGCACAACACACTAACACAACACACTAGCACAACACACTAGCACAACACAACACACTAACACAACACACTAACACAACACTACACAACTAACACAACACACTAACACAACACACTAACACAACACTACACACTGACATAACACTACACACTAACACAACACACTAACACAACACTACACACTAACACAACACACTAACACAACACTACACAACTAACACAACACACTAACACAACACACTAACACAACACTACACACTGACATAACACAACACACTAACACAACACACTAACACAACACTACACACTAACACAACACTACACACTAACACAACACTGACACAACACACACACTAACACAACACACTAACACAACACTACACACTAACACAACACACTAACACAACACTACACAACTAACACAACACTGGCACAACACTACACACTAACACAACACTACACTACACACTAACACAACACTACACACTAACACAACACTGACACACTAACACAACACACTAACACAACACACTAACTCAACACTGACACACTAACACAACACACTAACACAACACACTAACTCAACACACTAACACAACACAACACACTAACTCAACACACTAACACAACACTAACACAACACTACACACTAACACAACACACTAACACGACACACTAACACAACACTACACACTAACACAACACACTAACACAACACTGACACACTAACACAACACACTAACACAAAACAACACACTAACTCAACACTGACACACTAACACAACACACTAACACAACACAACACACTAACTCAACACACTAACACAACACACTAACTCAACACACTAACACAACACTACACACTAACACAACACTACACACTAACACAACACACTAACACAACACTACACACTAATACAACACTACACACTAACACAACACACTAACACGACACACTAACACAACACTACACAACTAACACAACACACTAACACAACACTACACACTAACACAACACTACACACTAACACAACACTGACACACTAACACAACACACTAACACAACACTACACACTAACACAACACACTAACACAACACACTAACACAACACTACACACTAACACAACACACTAACACAACACTGACACAACACTACACACTAACACAACACTGACAGACTAACACAACACACTAACACAACACACTAACTCAACACACTGACACAACACTACACACTAACACAACACTACACACTAACACAACACTACAACAAAACATTTATACTGGAACAAAACTAAACTGCGAGTCATGTAACAACACTACACACTAACACAACACTACACACTAACACAACACACTAACCCAACACTGACACAACACTACACACTAACACAACACTGACACACTAACACAACACACTAACACAACACTACACACTAACACAACACTACACACTAACACAACACACTAACACAACACTACACACTAACACAACACACTAACACAACACTACACACTAACATAACACTACACACTAACACAACACACTAACACAACACTACACACTAACACAACACTACACACTAACACAACACACTAACACGACACACTAACACAACACTACACAACTAACACAACACACTAACACAACACTGACACAACACTACACACTAACACAACACTGACAGACTAACACAACACACTAACACAACACACTAACTCAACACACTAACACAACACTACACACTAACACAACACTACACACTAGCACAACACACTAACACAACACTACACACTAACACAACACTACACACTAACACAACACTACACACTAGCACAACACATTAACACAACACTACACACTAACACAACACTACACACTAGCACAACACTACATACTAACACAACACTACACACTAACACAACACTACACACTAGCACAAACACAACACTACACACTAACACAACACTACACACTAACACAACACTGACACAACACTACACACTAACACAACACTGACACAACACTACACACTAACACAACACACTAACACAACACAACACACTAACACAACACACTGACACAACACTACACACTAACACAACACACTAACACAACACACTGACACAACACTACACACTAACACAACACACTAACACAACACTACACACTAACACAACACTGACACAACACTACACACTAACACAACACACTAACACAACACAACACACTAACACAACACAACACACTAACACAACACACTAACACAACACACTAACACAACACAACACACTAGCACAACACAACACACTAACACAACACTACACACTAACACAACACTGACACAACACTACACACTAACACAACACTACACACTAACACAACACTGACACAACACTACACACTAACACAACACACTAACACAACACTACACACTAACACAACACACTAACACAAACTGACACAACACACACACACACACACACACACACACACACACACACACAACACTGACACAACACACACAAACTGACACAACACACACAAACTGACACAACACACACAAAGTGACACAATCGTCATGTTAATACTTGTATTGTGTTTTACTGTAATCTAGATTTGAACAGAATGTTTGTATTTCATTGGTCTCTGCTTTGTCAATATAAAATTTATTTTATATCAAGATATTAAAATATAAAAGTGTTGTCAGAAGTGGGATTCGAACCCACGCCTCCAGAGGAGACTACGACCTGAACGTAGCGCCTTAGACCGCTCGGCCATCCTGACAGTGACGTTACATTGATACGTCACGTTATGTGATAGCTTGTGAACTTCAGGATGACGGATAACATAATAAAAGTCCGACATTATTGTGTTTATACGACTGAGATAAATTAGTTTAATGTTGTTTATAATTTAATTTGTGTTAATCAGAATCTGTCAGAAACCTCGAAGTCTGGACAAACTCCTGTTCCGATGGTCCACGGAAACAGATCAGACCTCAGGTGAATATAAACCGGAACTGATTTAAAGAGTGACGCAAATTATTCCTGTATACACAATTAAACACACACAACTATAATCTTATTTCTGTTTTATTATATCAATTCTGACTCTTATTTATTTAAGAAACATTTAATTTAACATTTAATAACAGCTTATATTGTATCATAAGAATACAGATCTCACGTGACTTTTATTACAGCTTTATTTCTCTAATATATGTAACATTCATCTTGATACTATCTTTATTATTTTTATTATTGGTATTATTTTTATTATTTTTATTGTTATTATTATTATTATTATTATTATTATTATTATCGTTGTTATTATTATTATTATCGTTATGGTTATTTTTATTATTATTATTATTATTATTATCGTTGTTATTATTATTATTATCGTTATGGTTATTATTATTATTTTTATTATTATTATTATTATTATCGTTGTTATTATTATTATTATTATTATCGTTATTGTTATTATTATAATTTTTATAATTATTATTATTATTATTATTATTATTGGTATTATTTTTATTATTATTATTATTATTATTATTATTATTATTGGTATTATTATCGTTATTATTATTATTATTATTATCGTTATTGTTATTATTATTATTTTTATTATTATCGTTGTTATTATTATTGTTGTTGTTATTGTTATTATTATAATTTTTATAATTATAATTATTATTATTATAATTATAATTATTATTGTTCTGTGAATTTAAATGTGAATTAGAAAGAAAAAAAGAATATTTAAAAGAATGCATTACAGTTTATGACATATATGTTAAAGATATTTAAAGATATTGTATGAATTTATAAACATGTTAACATTATAATATCAATGCTTAAAAACCTTTTATGTTATAACATTTGAAAACCTCATGATAAACCTTAAAAAAGATTTCTTATAAGAAACACTTCAGTAAAGGTCAATTATATGTAAAATTATACTTTATTTACTAATATCATTGCACTAGTAATGTATTTAGTTTACTAATCACGCTTGGGACTAATTGTCAACGTTCCAGTTTATAAAAGTATACTTTACTATTTTAAGTTTAAAAATAAGTGTAATAATAAACTAATAGCATACATCAATGAAAAGAAATGCATCAGCTGAAGTCAAAGTTAAACCAACATCTCTCAGAGACGATGCTTTAAACACATTATTGATTATTGATCAGATGTCTTCAGATATTATTTTAAAAACACATCATTGATTATTGATCAGATGTCTTCAGACATTATTTTAAAAACACATCATTGATTATTGATCAGATGTCTTCAGACATTATTTTAAAAACACATTATTGATTATTGATCAGATGTCTTCAGATATTGTTTTAAAAACACATTATTGATCAGATGTCTTCAGACATTATTTTAAAAACACATTATTGATTATTGATCAGATGTCTTCAGACATTATTGAGGAAAGAAGAAGTAGTTGAGATGTAATACCAGATATTGAGAGAACTGTTTCAATAGTGTTGAGTTGTCTCCATGTGTAACGTCAGCACAGAACACAACACATCAAACATCAGTTCTTCACATCATGAGTCCGGTCTGAACATCATGAGTCCGGTCTGAACCTCATGAGTCCGGTCTGATCCTCATGAGTCCGGTCTGAACCTCATGTGTCCGGTCTGATCCTCATGAGTCCGGTCTGAACCTCATGAGTGCGGTCTGAACCTCATGAGTCCGGTCTGAACCTCATGAGTCCTGTCTGAACCTCATGAGTCCGGTCTGAACCCCATGAGTCCGGTCTGAACCTCATGAGTCCGGTCTGAACCCCATGAGTCCGGTCTGAACCCCATGAGTCCGGTCTGAACCTCATGAGTCCGGTCTGATCCTCATGAGTCCGGTCTGAACCTCATGTGTCCGGTCTGAATTTCATGAGTCCGGTCTGAACCTCATGAGTGCGGTCTGAACCTCATGAGTCCGGTCTGAACCTCATGAGTCCGGTCTGAACCCCATGAGTCCGGTCTGAACCTCATGAGTCCGGTCTGAACCCCATGAGTCCGGTCTGAACCCCATGAGTCCGGTCTGAACCTCATGAGTCCGTTCTGAACCTCATGAGTCCGGTCTGAACCCCATGAGTCCGGTCTGAACCTCATGAGTCCGGTCTGAACCTCATGAGTCCAGTCTGAACCTCATGAGTCCGGTCTGAACCTCATGACAGCAATAAAACCCCCTCTGACATTCACACATGAAGAAGAGAAAAACAAGCTCATGGAGGAAATCTCTCACATGCATGTATGTGAATCTGATGACAAATAAATGACAACATACTTATTTTCTTCAATATACTTTATATAGAAAACATTTTCAAAATGTCCATTTCAAAGCCTTTATGCTATGGCACTACAGTAATATACAGATATATATGTGTGTGGCATCTCAGGTTTATATCTAAAATCTTTGATGAATTTTATGAAATGCATAGCTTTATTATAGATCAAATAAACTACAAGCAATAAACAATATTGACACGTAATATTTGAGGGCAAATTCTACATATAGACAGGATTACTATGAAAGATACATTGTGTCTATCAGGAAATATAATATCTAACGTGTTTATATCTCTATATTCAGTAAAATCTTGAACTAAGAGGAATACAGTATTGCACTATCCTCACTGACTCACACACAAACAACGCATTCTTATCTTTATTCAATATGCTTTATATATTTTGATCTTCAACAACATTTAAAATGAGATTTTACCCTGCATAGATTTGTGCTAGAAACATGTACTTATTATTAAAGGTTATGAGATCCCAGAATCTGCAATAGAGTGTATACTCACAGTCTGTGTGTA
>CM065678.1:1377196-1407196 GCA_033220385.1 Triplophysa yarkandensis
TAGTTGTGTTCTTTATCAGTCATGAAATATTATCCAGAAACCACCAAGACTGAGACCAAGACAAGTCTGAGATGAAGACAGTCTAGACGTAGTCGAGAACAAGACCATCTAAACATGGTATTAGAGTACTTCCAACTACTTCTGACATCACAACATGTGTGTATAAAGCCGGCCAGCAGATGTCACAACACTATGAATTATATTCTCTTACTGGAGGACCAAGAGATAAAATAAAGATTGTAGTGTGTTCGTAATTAACGAACATCTCTCTGACATGATCACATGTGGGATTCATGGAACAGCAGAAGCATCTTTCTTTGACTTCCCACCCAAGCTTCCCCGAACATTTGTCCATGTTTCAATGGCATGAGCCACAGGGAGAATCAGACTGAGGTCAAACACAAGCCACAGATGAATCACAATAATGCAGTTATTCTTTGTGTTGTGTGTGCTCGGCGTCTGAAGGACAATATTAAGTGATGTTTGTCTTAACAACAGAACCCTTCCACAAAAGCTCTGTGTCTCGTACTCACTCACGGAGGATTTAAATCAAGTCATCGATTGCCATTCCGGCAGGGCTAAACAAGAACAGGACTATCAGTCTGGTTCTAGGAAACGTCAATAAGCTAATGATATAGAGAGCACCCGATGGCTCTTTATTGCACGGATGGATCTTTCTTCGGGAATAAAGGAGTCTGATTGAGATGAAGACCGGATCGATGGGAAACGAAGTGTGTCAGTAATCAATCTTCACACAGAGAGGTGTTCAAATATCTATAACACACACTCGTATACACATACCCTGGATTTAGAGTTGTCCATTCCCAGCTCGACATTTTTCTTCAGTCGGCGTCTGCGGCAGCGGAGGATGTTCGTCAGTCTTCTGATGCACAGATAGAAAGATTTGGGGCTGGGAACGATGCTGAACGGAGGAGGGAGAGTTTTGCCGTTGTCAAAGTATGAGAGCCAGAGTTTGGAGCGAGCGAACTTCCACTCCACGTCTGCGTCGTCCTGTAAAATCCCGTACAGAAGACGTCAGACACAAGCCAAGCCTACGAGTTTACTCTAGTAAGATGACAGCATCTCACATTATGGACCTGGACCTTTCATCTCACCTCGATCTCCTGGTAGGAGCTGTTTATCATAGCGATCAACATGTTGAGCAGAACCACCACCATCGTGACATTATAAATCCCATACAGAACGTAACCGATGTTCTCGATAAATTTATGATCGTACTTCAAGACAACGGAGGACACTTCAGACAGCCCGAATATAGACCAGAACAGAGTCTTAAAACTCTCCTCAACCCTGTGAAGAGAGAGACAAAGTATTATTCCTACAGCTCGAACACAGAGATAGCAACAGAACATCTCCAATAATCTGTACGTTTGTGTACAGTACATTCATTTGCTGAATGAGTCAAAGTGAAGAGAGACTGTGTGAGTCCTAACAACATTGGCAGTCTGTTTTATTCGGAAATCTTGAAATGCACAAAGAAATAAATGTTTTATATTAGCTAATAGGAAATCTTTCTGTAATTTCAGCTCTCCAGAAAAAAGATTGAACCCCACCGGCAAACCAATGAGAGGAAATCTGCTGGAAAATCGTAAACCCTTCTAAAAGCAAAAAAGACGCAAGTGTGAAATTGCTTCACAGCCCACAGATCAGAGTGGAAAACCCAAATCTTCTGTTTACTCGTGCACACTCACACAAGTTCATATTTGGAGAAACTCACGTGGTGAAGGCGGGGTTAACCTTTGCCCCCAGGTAGTAAGAATAGAGGATAAACATGCCGATCATGAATGCCAGAAAGACCATGATGAACAGGACCATGAATTTAAAGATGTCCTTCACCGTACGGCCCAGAGAGATCTGAAGCGGACCGAAGCTCTCGTTGGCCGGGAGGATGTAAGCGATACGAGAGAAGCTGAGGACCACAGCGATGGCGTACAGACCTTCTGAGATCAGCTGAGGATCTGATGGAAGCCACTTGTCTCTCGCTGAGATAAAAAAAATACACAGGTTCATGTTACGAAACTATTCAAATAATGTCGCAGATAAGGATCCGAATTTCTCGTACCGTATGTGAAATATTTGATGTCTGGAGGAAGTGTGACCAGTGAGAGGTCTGCGGCGTGGATGTTCTCATCCACATACTCCTGAGCTTTCATAGCCTGCATGAAGGCGAAGAACCGAGCGGTGAACGCAGCGATGAAGATTGAAAGCATGCCAAAGTCCAGAACGTTCCACAGCTGCATGACGTATTCCCTCGGCCCTTCCGTCCAGAGTTCCTTACACTCCGACCACATCATTCCTATAAAAGAATCCATGTATAAAACAAGAGCATTTATGAAACAAATAAAATCCCTTTACATTCAAAATATTATATCTAATAATAAAGACAATGAGAACGAAAGGGTTTCTGAAGTGAGATTGATGAGATTAACACAGTGTTAAAACCCAAAATATCCTAACATAAGTCCAGAACAGACAGGGGACATATTGAGATATGAGGAGACAGAGAGAGCGAGGACGTGAGAGCAGTGGAGATGTTTTCAGACAATGAAAGAGCCGGAGGAGAAGCGAGTCTGAGTGACAGATGAGAAAATGATGATTTAAACAGATGCCTCAGCACATTTAATTATTTAATCAAGTAGATTTACTGTCAACCCTATTTCATTTTAATCAACGTTATAAGAACACCAAAGGAAATCTAAGAAATGAAATTTCATCACCACACTTAAAATACAGAAAAGAAACACATGCATGTACATATCATACACCCGACTGTACAATAAATGTGTGCTTTCTCCCAGACATATCACAAATTGCACCTTATAACTATTTATAAAAGATCTGTACATTTTCCTTCCAACATTGTTGTTAATTAACATGTTAATTTTAATTTTTTACTTTTCGTTTCTTTGTCTCTTGTCTTGTCACTTTACATTGTGTACTAGAAGCTTCTGTAACTGAAACATTTCAATAAAACTCATTCGGATTCTAATGGTAATTCTAATTAAATATTTTTTTTAGACACCCCAAAATCTTTTTTTATATATCAACATTACTTGTTTATGACTTATAATTATAATTATTATAAGTCGCTTTGGATATTAATGGTTTTGTAAATAATTTTTCTATATATGTTAACAATTACAAATTAAAAAATAATTTTTATATTTTATGTTTATAGAATGATTTTACAACTTTTGATTTAGATTGTACATCAGTTACTTTTTATTTTTTAAAAACTCACAAAAATAAGAAAATAAAGAGTTTTATTATATATCATCAGTACAATCAACATTATTTGTTAATTTGAATTATGTTTTGTTTTTTTATTACAATTTGTAAGTCGCTTTGGATATTTATGGTTTTGAAAATAATTTTTCTATATATTTGAACAATTACAAATTAAAAAAATACTTTTATATTTTATGTTTATAGAATGATTTTAAAGCTTTTGATTTTAGATTGTACATCAGTTATTTTTTATTTTTTTAAAACACACAAAAATTATAAAATAAAGAGTTTTTTATATATCATCAGTACAATCAACATTACTTGTTAACTTGAATTATGTTTTGTTTTTTTTATTACAATTTGTAAGTCGCTTTGGACAAAAGCGTCAGCTAAATGACTAAATGTAAATGTAAATGTAAATGGAATGCTACACTCATATGAACACATTAATCACACATCTGACCACACATCCATGTGTTCATTAACACACCAAACACACAAAACACATCAACTCAAAAACTTCAAGTCCGAAGTCAAAGAAAGATGAAAAACTATCAGTGTTTGTAAGCTCTCTGAAACTCCGCGGGCAAAACGGGGAAATGTTGTAAACCCAAAAACAATCCGCTTATAATGATGTACTGCCTGAGAAAGCACTGCCTTTAAGATCTGTTTCTGACGCTTAAGATGTGATGCTGATAAATGAAAATGCTATTTTAAAATCACTTGAATTGTTTTCTTCATCAAGCGATTGTTTTCTGAGCGATGATCTGAGAAAGTCTGAGAGTCTGGAACAAAGATGAGAAATGAGTTTAAAACTTTCTAAAACTCAAATCTTTAGGTCTGACAATCTGCTCTCCAAAGATGGTGAACTACATTCATTTACTAAATAAAAACCGCTTTTATAACAAGATTTAGAAGCTCAATCACTAAACTTTTTCAAAAAGACACACGCTTTGTTGTCAATGTGTCTGAATGAAATCTTTAACAAAAATCGTTCTCTTTAGATGACAGAATTGTAAGAAAGACCCCAATTCTTCAGAGAACTTTTGACAGCAATGATTCTTCTATGGTGAACATTTTGTGAAGAACCTTGAGAACGTGAAGAGTATTTCTGTTCTCGTAAACACATTACCTGCTACCCAGATCATGATGAGGATTTCTGTCCATGTGAACTGGGTGGTTTTGACTCTGAAGATCTGAAGTGGATGGTCGGTTACGGTCACGTTGGGAAGGGTGGTGATGCCTTCGAAAGCGGTCGGATGCGTTGAACACCAGCAGACACAGAAAGATGATGAACGATGCGGCGTGGGCCACAAACTTCATGAAGGGACTCCTCAATATTTTACCAAGCTGAGGAAATATGAAGGATGGGTATTATTTTAATGATAGGTACAAAGCTTTTGGCTCATATTGAGAGAGACCATGTGTGGGGATGTTACATGAATTAATAGAACAGTATTAAATCCTAATATGGTCACTAATAATAAAGGCTCATCATGATATTTATGATGGATATTTGACAAATGCAGTTTTTATACGAACAAGAAAGGCATGGCAATGTTTTGATAAAAATGTTAATATAAAACATCTTACCCTACTGCACGGGGCAAACCAGTAACCCACAGCGAGCAGAGGAAGTCCCAGAGCAACGACCAACACAACCAGACACTTGACAGCGGTGCTCTGCTCCCGGAGACCGGACAGATTCTCATACCAGATAGACAATAACTGCTGCTGACAGTTCGGATGAGCTACAAACTGAAAGAAAAAGAAATACATTCGATTTAATCATACAATAAACACAAACGAAACAGAAATGATCTGACGTGTTGTCCTTGTGTTTGTATTAAAGTTTTATAATCTGTTTCAAACACTGAAACATGATGATGACATCTTAAGTTTATTCAAGATGCAACTATAGCTGCTTTGAATAAAATAATTCATCTGTAATGAATCTGTATTTTTGTTTTAGCAACATTGAAATCATAGGCAAATAATTATTTAATCATACTTGTGATCAGATAAGCAACATGTGTTTGATGGATGATTTGTGTTTTTGGGTCTGTGAAAAGAATGAACAGAGCATCATCCTCCTGTGTGTTCTGTATTAAGGTATTGGGTTAATGAACATGAATCCTGAGGGAATAACAGGTGTTCATTTCACGTCTGTCCTATAAAACACTTCCCGCCTGATTTATGAGCTCCAGAATAAATGACTTGAAATACATGCACATAATTATGTGAAAGAATGTGAATTAAGAAAAGAGAACAGCTATGAATAACAAACCACAATTCTATTACTGAAAGAGAGAGCGAGAGAGAGAGAGAGAGAGAGAGAGAGAGAGATAGAGATAGAGAGACCAAGAGAGAGAGAGAGAGAGAGAGAGAGAGAGAGAGAGAGAGAGAGAGAGAGAGAGAGAGAGAGAGACCAGAGAGAGACCAGAGAGAGACCAGAGGAGAGAGAGACCAGAGAGAGAGACCAGAGAGAGAGAGAGAGAGACCAGAGAGAGAGAGAGAGAGAGATAGAGATAGAGAGACCAAAGAGAGAGAGAGAGAGAGAGAGAGAGAGAGAGAGAGAGAGAGAGAGAGAGACCAGAGAGAGAGAGACCAGAGAGAGAGAGAGAGAAAAGAGAGAGAGAGAGAGACCAGAGGGAGAGAGACCAGAGGGAGAGAGAGACCAGAGAGAGAGAGACCAGAGGGAGAGAGAGACCAGAGAGAGAGACCACAGAGAGAGAGAGAGACCACAGAGAGAGAGAGAGAGACCAGAGAGAGAGAGAGAGACCACGGAGAGAGAGAGAGAGAGAGAGAGACCAGAGGGAGAGAGAGACCAGAGAGAGACCAGAGAGAGACCAGAGACAGAGAGACCAGAGAGAGAGAGAGAGAGAGAGAGAGACCAGAGACCATAGACCAGAGAGAGAGAGACCAGAAAGAGAGAGACCAGAGAGAGACCAGAGTTAGAGAGAGACCAGAGAGAGAGACCAGAGAGAGAGAGAGAGACCAGAGAGACCAGGGAGAGAGAGAGAGAGACCATAGAGAGACCAGAGAGAGAGAGAGAGACCAGAGAGAGAGAGAGAGAGACCAGAGAGAGAGAGAGAGAGAGAGAGAGAGAGAGAGAGAGAGAGAGAGAGAGAGAGAGACCAGAGAGAGAGAGAGAGACCAGAGAGAGAGAGAGAGAGAGAGAGAGAGAGAAAGAGAGAGAGAGAGAGAGAGAGAGAGAGAGAGAGAGAGAGAGAGAGAGAGAGAGAGAGAGAGGGACCAGAGAGAGAAAGAGAGGGACCAGAGAGAGAAAGAGAGGGGACCAGAAAGAGGGAGAGAGAGAGAGAGAGAGAGAGACCAGAGAGAGAGAGAGAGAGAGAGAGAGAGAGAGAGAGAGAGAGAGACCAGAGAGAGAGAGACCAGAGAGAGAGACCAGAGAGAGAGACCAGAGAGAGAGACCAGAGAGAGAGACCAGAGAGAGAGACCAGAGAGAGAGAGAGAGAGAGAGACCAGAGAGACCAGAGAGAGAGAGACCAGAGAGAGAGAGACCAGAGAGAGAGACCAGAGAGAGAGAGAGAATGTTATTTGTTTAGAGCTGCTGTGGTTTATGTTTACTAGCCTTCTCATTACTAAGATTCAATGTAGAAAAGTTATTATTACATCACATCAGAGACGCTGAGGGTTTTTATCCCGTAAGACATTAGTGTAATTCACTAAACCTCATCAGACCGCTGACTGTTCATCCGCTCTCATCATTTAGAAACAGGTGCTTCAGGGTCACCGTGAGATTCTCTGGAATAAGATTTGCATTCCAGAACCATCCGGCACGTCGCCTCAAACCTGACATTGTCAGTGTTTTTTCTCTTCTCATAAAAAGTGAATGTCAGCAGCAAACAGTAAGTGCTGAAGTGAGAGGTGTGTGTTCATGAAGGATGGACTCAGAGAGAGAAGAATGAATGTGATGGATGTGATTTATGAATGGAAGGCAGGAGAACAAATGGCCTGTGGATGACTGCTGATCCAACAAAAAACCACAAGATCTCCAACATCTATTTTACTAACAAACTATTTTACTTAATGTTTTTGTTTTGTTTTCAAGTGCAAATATTTACAGATTAAAATACATATTCCCTAATGTATACTTCCTGTTATATTTTACATTCTCAAGCAAAACGGTTCCAGAATAATTTCACAGCTCAGAGGTTTTAAGTGCAGAACAGAGAGCTTTGTTTCGCCATTATCTCTCCTGAACAGTTTGAGGAGAAACATCTGAGACCAAGTTGAGACTGAATAAAACCCAACACATCTCCTGAACGACACGAGAGAAACGTGTGGTGTAGGTGGTGATAACTCCAGCTGTCAGGGCATTTCACAGAGATAAAGGTAAATCATTCGCTTGCTCACAGCATCTTTAGGGTTTTAATTTAACAGGCCGTCAGTGGAGTGCACTTCTGTGATATGGAACTGTGAGAAATAAACCACACAGGCCATTGAACTACTCATCATAATGTGTCAGGTTGACTCGAAACTCATTTCCTAAAACAACCCCCAGCAAACATGAGCTCCACGTCTCTCATATTTAAATGTACTTTATGTTACGGATGCTCAGCGTTGGGCCGTGTTAGTCTGATTAACGCTTCATGGGATTACGTCCTGGAGTTCTCAGGAGGCTTCCACAGTAAAAGCGTCTAACCGCTGATTAAACAAAACTAACAGAGTAAAGAGGATTAGTCACACTTACATGACACAAGTCGTTCATTTCTGACATTTTATCTAACTCGCTCTCGTTCGCTCTACGGTCAATGACTGCTGTACACCATACTACTCGGTTTTTAAGCAAAACTATTTACACAAAAAATAATTACACTTAAAAGCTTTGAAATCAACTCACATATTTCTATTGGAACTACCCAGAAATATTGGTTTATATTACAAACATGTATATGTTAATCAAATACTTCATTTTTTAGCACATTAACTTGAAAATCCTTGTTCATTTTTAGAAAAACATTATTTTAAATTTTTAATAAATTATTTTAACATTTCCTACTGAAAACCAATCTATTTAATGTTTTTAAAATATTTTTTTAATTAACATATCTGTTTTTGTGTTATTTACTGAGCCATATTAAATATTTTTGTAAGTGTATTTTACATAAAACAGTCTCTAAAACAGAATTTTGTTCATATTTAAAGTTTAAATTAAAAAAATTCTTTAAATGTTCTTTTATCCAGATTTTTTGACATAGAAACATTTTTTATATTTCTTATATTAGTTTCCTTCATATAAAATTTTGTTTCAACTTATAATTTTAAATGACTCAAGCTTACTAAATACATTTTTGATTTTCTTGTATCTTAAAGGAGATGTAACAGTTTGTGTCACTCTTTGTTAATCTCGAGTACCTGTAGTGTAGAATCGAGTTGTTCATCTATCTGAATAGTGATTAGTTTACTCACATTTACAGAAGACAGATACAGCTTTACATTTCCGCTAAAAGTACACACCGATGCTCGCGCGCCTCATGTTCTCTGATTGGAGCGAAGAAGGGATTACACTGAAGAATGGCCAATAAATAAGTCATTATTTTGTGAATGTCAAAAGCTCTGGGTTCCAAAAAACTTCCCAAAGGAGCATAGAAATACTAGGTCATGCGTCATACTCGGTTTTTAACAAAAGGATCATGTTGAACATGAGAAGTCAATATGTTAAACAGTCTAAAGCACTTATAATATATGAAACAGATGGATACTTCTCCTTTAGTGTTGAAATAAATAAATGAATTGCATTATGATCTTTAAATTAAAAACAATGAACAGAAATGTTTTAATGACTAAAATAATGATACATTCATACATCATTATTCTTCATCCATTGCGAATCATGCATTCCAGGAGATTTCATGAACATGGATTACAGGTCATTCTAGAGGTCATCCATCTCATCCGATGAATATTGTTGTGAATCAATATTAAAAATCTGATGAGGATTATCTTGATGTATAGAATACAAATATCATGTGTCAAAGCATGATAAAAAAGGAATACTTGCCTTTTTAACCTCATATTTAATGGCCAGTTTGACTCGGCTGAGCAGCGAGCGAAGATGTGTCCCTTCCTCCAGCTCTGCTGAGATATCTCCATTCAGAATGGCTTCCACCTCTTCTGTGTCTCGACACAGGTCCAGAACACCCACCACGAAATCCTTACACTGCATAGACAACCTTCTGTAGTCGTTCTGACAAATGGAAGAGAAAGACTCATATCCTCACAGTCATCATTTAAAGGGAAATAAAATATAAAAGGAATTCTTTAAAACATAGAGAAAGAAGATTTGAAGGCATACATTTACCACATTTAAAACCCATAAGTTAAATGATTTATTTACATTATATTATTAAAGAAAGCATTATAAAAATACATCATGGAGTTTACTTATTTATAGAAACGTCAATGCATGGATCACTTTCATTTGTAGACAGATTTTCTCTGTTAATTTTGAACCTTATTTATTCTACAGGATTAATAATATAACAGCATGTATTTGACCACAGGGCCCGTCAGACAGACGTCATATCAAGCAGCATGCACTGCTGTTAAGACTCACGAGGCATGCAGTGAACATTATTGTTCTCCACATGGTTCTTTATAACTTCTCAGGAATGAGAACAAAGCATGACACATGAGAACAACACATCACTGACCTCATGTTACATATGAAACAACTGAAGGTTGTGTTAGGTCACAGAAATGAATGAAGATTAGGCCACAAATAAAAGCACAGAATAAACAGTTTGCATTCCGGAAATCAAGCTGATTGAAACACTTCCCCGTTTCTATTTAAACACCCACTTCATGTTATATTCAGTGTGCTTAGATTCTTCAGAAATGTCACAATGTAATATACAAAAGAACGTTAAATACTGTATATATCTCAGTGGATTTTTCAACTAAAATGTACCTAAACATTTGATTAATAAAATAAATAAATATTTTGTCCATGGGAGCAAAAGATTGCACTTAAAAAGTGAAATCACACAGATAAGCCAGCTCAAAAGATAGTAAACTGCCATAAGATTGTGTTGCAAATACCTAAATATCATATTTGTGTGATATATATCTGCCCTCATTACTAAAATAAATGGAGGATCTTCAGTCCTTCTGCGGGAAGTTCATGAAATGATGTAGTCAAACATATATTTACCAGAGAGAAGTGCTGCGATGTCTCTTTATTACGATTCTTTTTGTCCTGTCAACAACGACAGCACATACAAACACACACACGCAACAAAAGTTAAAATTGGCTGTTCAAATGGAAGTCCATGTCAAAATCTGAAGAGATGTAAAAATGATAAGAGAAGCTGTAAATTAAAACAACAAAACCTTTGTTTTAATGTTGAACGCCATAGATGTTAGGAAATTCATTTCAATGTGATTTTTGTGGTTTGGAACATTACATTACATTTTACATTTAGTCATTTAGCAGACGCTTTTATCCAAAGCGACTTACAATAGTACGATAGAACATGAAACCGTCTTTAACCAGAAACATCGAGAAAAAAAGTCTGCCGGGTTAATTCAGCTCATGGTTTGGTAAATGACAACATAAAGTGTTGGGTTTGTCCAAATTTGACCTAACCATGGATTGAAACCAGCCAGAATATTTTTCGTTGTTTGCATGAAAACAGATGCTCCAAACCACAGCTACCAACTGAAACTTGCCTTTCCAAGCTGTGTTTGTTCGAAATGTTGATCCAAATCGAAAAGGAAATGCACAATGAGTCACGAACCTACGCTTGTGTTTGTATGTACCTTAAACTCCTTCTCGATGTTGGCCAGTTTGGCGAGTTCATTGCTCAGCTCCAGGGCGGTCAGTACAGGGTCTTCGCTCGAGAGAGAGAGGTACGCCGGGCTGGCAAGTCCACGGTAAGCATTGATCCTGGAGCGCGAGTGGCTAAAGGAGTCTTTCCTTTGCTTCTCCGTACAGTCTGCACACTTACAGAAGTAGTCATGAGGCCGTTCGATCCGAGCTCCCTTGACGAGCAGCATGTGCACCACCTCGTACTTCTGACAGTGGGCGGCCAAGATGATGGGCGTTATGTCAGGCGAGAAGCGCGTGCCGTCCTCATCGTACGAATAGAAGTCGTCGTCCTGCAGCTCGCAGGGGCTACGGGTCAGTCTTTCACCGCCTGCGAAGGACGGGTGGCTCAGCAAGGCTTCCACGATGCGCACGTAACCTTTAGATATGGCCAGTAAAAGCGCGTCCCCAACACGTGCCAGGTTGTCTCTCCGCAGGAGTAGCTCGGTGACCTCCAGGTGCTCGTTGCCGACTGCCAGCTGTAGTCCGTTCTGACCCATGTAGTCCATGCAGTTCACGTTAAGCGTGGAGGATTCTTCCAGCATCTTGCGCACCACAGGGATGTTGCCATACTCCGCCGCATCCAGGAATCGCTCCTCCTCCGCTGTAAGACTGCTGCCGCGGGCGTTAAACATGAACGCCGGACCCCGCACGGCCTGGCGACGGCCCTTCTCCCTCTGCAGGGTCATCCTGCGGTGAGGAAAGGTGTCCGAGACTTTCCTGCAAGCAGACAAAACACAACAGAACTCATTTCACCCTGCATAATCAAACCTCTTTACTGAAGAAACAAATCAAAGGGAAGGTATATTTCAAGCATCCGGGTCAAACTGCTACGATGGGCTCCGTCCGTCTGGTTTTAACCTGAATCCTTGACAACAGGTTGACCCCCTGTCCCGACTGAGAGATGACAAGCGTAATATCCCCTGGGATGTCCTCCTGAAGGGACGGAGATGGAGATGGTCGTGTAGAGTAAAGGCTCCTGTTGATTGCGAAATGAACCTGTGGTTTTTAATAGCTTTTTAATGAAATGTAACAGATGTCAGACTCAGACAACAGGTGGATGTCTCGATGGAGGGACATCTGTACTAAACTCATGATGTCTCGTATTTTTGAAGAACTTTCTAAGTGACTAATAAAGGACAAACAGGTCAAATTATTTTATTAACGATATATATATATATTAAATGTTTATGTTAAGAATAAAATGATCAACAGAGTAAGTGTTGCTGAAATAGCAGTGGTGGGTTTTTTTGCCTCCAAAACTTCATTAAAACCCATTAGCCAAATTATAATTGACTTGGAAAAACCCTATTAATTCCATTGTGAGAGGAATGGGTGCCTGTTTAATTTATTACATAATTAATTTATTTGACCACAGAATGTAAGAAATAAAATGGTATGTTTACTGCATTCTCTAAAGTAAAAAAACTGACTTAAATAATTTATACAAAAAATATTTTAATTCAAAAGCTTCAATTCAGATTCTGTTTAAATATTGTGTTTATGTAAGTAAACAATTCCATTAGAATTCACCGAAAATAGTGGTACATTTTACAAATATATATTTGTTCAATAAACAGTTAATATAGTCCGCAGAACGCAACCATTAAACTGTTGGATTTCTACTTAATAATTTTATTATTTTCCACTGAAAGAAATATATTTAAGATTTCATTAAATACAATTAAAGTGTTTATTTTTTTGATATTCACTTAGCCATGTGAAATATTTTAGACAGCGTATACTCTTACGCTCCTGTTTCTATATTCTTAAGAACAAAAAAAGTGTAACGTTGTTCAGTTAACAACATTTTTCAGAATATCTTCCTTTGGGCTCTGGAGAAGAAAGATACCAATACAGACACAAGTAATGACAAGAAGATGAATAAACAAGCCAAAAAATTGATGAAGAACCGATATTAAGTGATGGTTTCTAGACCAACCTTTAAAGTGTAAGAACCCCCCAGTAATGAATCATTGTTTGGGTTCATACGTTTGTTTAATCGGGGTCTGAAGTGAGATGAACGGCACCTCAAGGTTTACTTGAGTGGGAAAATTCATTTCACAGTCGAGCATCTGGAGAACCTCTGAGCACTCACACATCACCAATCACCAGAAGCGTTCAGCCACAAATAATAATAAGAAAAACTCTTCTACCATTTCAATCCAATAACAATTATCAGACCAAACCTGTAGTTTCATCAGGAAAAAACACGCTCAAAATCCTGCCAAAAGCTCCTTACATCACGCTTCATTGAATGCAATATGTCTTAATACTGTACCGTATATTTATGATAATGCTGCTGTTAACAATATTGTGACAAATGGTTCCAGCCAGATTCACAGAGTGAGGAATGACAGAAAGAAACCCAGAGCTGTGCGTATTCCATTATTGTGAAAAATCGATGGATCGTAATAAATAATGCATCTGAATGTTAATCAGGTGTAAAAGTGAATCCAGACACACATGTGTTTGTGCATACCAATGTTTCATACAGAAACCCAGCTGGACTATCGGTCATTCTACACAACTGCTTTATAAGTCACACAAATGTTTCCGGTTAACAATCACATTTATCCTGAAACGCACGTTCAGCTTTTGGGAACATGAAACCGAAGTTGACAAAGGGACTTATTTTTCATTAATGTGTCTCTCATATCGTGTGCTACATTTTAAGGTCAATAATCTGAATTATTAAACTCACAATATTTGTGTTATTTGTAAGGTTAGACACTTAGGATGAAGTTGATAAATATAACCGCCTCCAACCATAAAGCTGAGGTTGTTTGTTTGAAATGACATGGCAACGCACTAAAAGAAACCAATTTTAATATAACATTCGTAAAAATGCCAATATATTTTAAACATGCATTATCAGATATTATATATGTTGGACTAATGTGAATGCATATAAACTACAAGTGTCTTCGTGACCCCGTAGAACACAAATCCCACCAGGTGGCGTGAGTGTTTCCTGACATCCTGACATGTTTTATTTTACAAAACATCATTAGTGTTTACAGTCTGGACAACTAGAGAAAGAAAAACAGCACTGAAGGTAAAGATACAAGGTATTTATGAATCTGTATTGTATTTTTCAAATCACACAAGAGTGTTCATAAACATCATTTTAGTAATGATTCAAACACACAACAACACTTTGAGGTCATGTTCTTGAGTTTTAGAGGTTTAATGCTGAATAATGAAGTGAGTTTTTGTAAGAGTTGTGCGTAAAAGAACACTCACATGTTGTGGCGGTAATATCCCGACGAGTCTCGGACCGTCCGGACAGATTTCAGGTGATGTGAGTCCACACCGCCGTTCTCTTCTTTCCAGCACTGTTCGTCTTCATCTTCAGAGAACGACGCTCTTCTGTGATGTGTGGATCCTCTCGCTTTGGTGGACATACAGGCTGTCAGAGGTGATGCTCACTGCAGGTGATGCGGACACTCACAGCATCAGCACCACTTTCACATGAGTGGGACGAGAAGAGCTGGAGACCCAGAGCCCTGCCCACATCCAGCAGCCTGACTACAGTCCTCATCATTAATAAGACAAGCACAGGGCATCATGGCAGAACATTCATTTGCCTTGTGTGTGTGTGTGTGTGTGTGGAGAGGAGGATGAGAGAGAGAGGGAGAGAGAGAGGGAGAGAGAGAGATGCGTCAGCGTGTAAAAACAGAGAGGTGGGGGTTGATGCAGAAACAGCACACACACACACACACACACACACACACACACACACACACACACACACACACACACACACACACACACACACACACACACACACACACACACACACACACACACACACACACACACACACACACACACACACACACACACACACACAGAATACAGTTTCAGTGAGGTTTAGGAGTCCTGAGGGATCATGGGAATAAAAATGAACACATTAACTAGCAGCACCCAAACATTTAATATCACACAAGATTGATGTTATGTTCATATATTATTATCTATAAATCACCTAACACACGCCATTAAAGTATTACTAAAATGATTGAAAGACAGTGTGATAAAATTTTGAATGTGAGTTGATATGTTTTGTCGGGAGCAGAAGGGTTCGTAGAATAAACTGTTTTCTATTGACAGACAATCTGTGTTTATAGAATTCAGTCGGATTCTAAAGTCTTTAGAGATAATGGAAGAGATTGATTACAATGGAGAATGCCTCAAGACGTCTTGATCGATACCTGCAGTGACAGATAAATGACCAGCGAGATGACCGGGTGGCTGTTTAATCTGACAACCCTCTTCATATGCATTTAGTTAACATGCGGAATCAAAGGTCAAATAAATCAATAGGACTTAAGTGACGATGTAATTAAATGAGAGGGATGCTTACACTGAGAAAACTCTTCTGAGCTCTGTAATAAAAACTAACACAGATGTGTTCTTCAAACGCAATCAGAGATATACAATATCACACTAATTATCTAATTCATTTATGAAACATTTGTCTGAAATGCCTGATAAAGACATTGTAAAGCTTAGCATTCCCTAAAAATGTTTGTTAGAAAACAATTGATTTCCATTGAAGTGCATTGGTTCTGTCTCCATACAATCGTAAAAAAATACAATTCCATTGTCTTTTGGTCAACACCACTCACAAAATATTTTTGTTTGTGTTCTGCGGAAGAAAGAAAGTCAATCATAATAAAACAAAAGTAAATGTTGACAGAACTCAAATAACATGTATGATTATATGCCATAATATATGCAATATGAACCCATTTCTTGAACATCGAGTTAATGCCGCTACAAAACACGTTTCTTTCTCAGAAGTATTGTGTTTGCTAGAAATGAGCTAATATTTCAAATCAATATTACGCTTCCAATAATTCATGCTGTGTAATAAGTCGGATAATGTGCAACCAGCTTCAAAATAGTTCAATTCAATAAAGTTACATATGCATTGACATTAATACAGTATACTACAATACTACATATACATACATATTATTTTCATGTATTATTTCATTTTATAATATTATTTTCGTATCATAAAAGTGAGTTAAAACATTGAAACACTATTTGTGAGTGCGCTGTGTGCTAATTGAAGTGATAAGAGTTTTTCTTCAGTTCCATTAGAAGCAGAGAGCCGAACACACATACATCTCAGATATTATATCACATCCTGACATCATCTTTATGAAGAGAAGAGCATGTAGCTGGTTATTATCGGCTGTTCCTGTCACATGTTTGAGTAATGGAGAAAGAAAAGTCACATGCACTTAAGCAGAATTGAACAGATCCGTGAATAGAAAGCGATGTGTGTTTTCTGTCTCACACTGTTACAGATGTGTGTCCAACACAAAACAGCTGGGAAATGAATGCATTTAAGAAACTGTTGATATTTTCTTTTCTTTTCTTTGGTATTTACTCACATTTATTGGATTCAAACCTGTATTTCTGCAGCGGTCTATAATGAAACTCAACGTGGAAGTGAAAGAAAACCACAGCAATATAAAAGTATCATTAATGTGATTTATATGACCATTGCGGTATACAGAGAGACAAAACAATAGCTTTATCAATAAACTAATGCATGCTGACCTGACGTCCAGCGAGGCCAGGGAAAGAGAAACGGCCGGTTAGGTGTGCAGAGAGAGAGAGAGAGAGAGAGATTGATGATGGATATAAACCTGCTGCTCCACAGCATCGGTCCAGAGACGACATCTTCCTCCTTGAGCTCTTTACATGCATGAAAAACACAAACCCATGAGAGAATGGAGCTGTAAATGAACCTTAAATAATCTTTGATGAGAAATCTTTAATGTATGTCTTTTTTGATCGCAGACTTCACAAATCTGAGCTCAGTTTGAGACACGCTTCTCTTCTGAAACTCCAACGGAGACATTTGTGAGATTGTTGACTTTTAGGAGACGTTCTCTCACGTGTCAACTGGAATAATTGAATGAATAATGAATGACGCACATGTCTGTTACTATTCATCTGTGATTTAAATATTGTGTCTCAGGTACACCGTCAAAAATATTTTATGTGGCTTAGTAAATATCTCGAAAATAAACAGTAAAATTAACTTAAAATCTTAAAACATGTTGAATAGATTAATTTCAGTGAAAAATATACGAATAAAAAATATATATAGTTATATTCTTTTATTTCAGTGAGTTTGGGGCGGATAGACGGATGAAGAGGACTGGGAGTGACATGTACAGAAGTGTTTTCATCCCCTGCGAGGAGAGAATAAAACCCTTCAGAGTTTCACAAATGACAGCATACATCTCTGTCTATCTCTAGCTTTAAAAAGAACTGCCAGACATGTTGTCAAAATCACAAGTTAAATGTCACGCTTGTTTAGTAAGAAAGATCATTCACAGAGTTGCTTATGTCTTTAGCTCCATGCAGAAAGAATGAACGTTTCCACACCGCCGACTGACTTTAAGCAAACATGAGAGGGTCACTAACTCGACTTAAATATATTCCAGTCGATGTGTGTTGGAAGCAACAAGACATTCTGAATCCTAACTCACAATTACAGCATTGATTCTGGTGGGAATGAGTAAAGAAACCTTGAACACAAACACACACACACGCATGCACACGCACGCACACGCACACACACACACACACACACACACGCACACACACACACACACACACACACACACACACACACACACACACACACACACACACACACACACACACACACACACACACACACACACACACACACACACACACACACACACACCTACAACAATCATAACCTATACAAGTATAATAATACAATCCCAAGTAACTGAAACATGGAAACATTAATGTAGCATTAAACATTCTGATTTGAGTTCAGTTTTCATCTCATGCACATTTCAATTATTTTACCTTAAGCTTTTAAACTGTGAACCCTTTAAAAGTGAACACAGAGCATGTTTGTTAACTCAAGTGAAATGTCAGCAGGTGGAACACTGTAGAAGTAATCCCATACATTGATTTCTAATGTAGAATTAAGGCAGGACTCATTAAAGCTGTGATACATAATTATTCTTTCATTGATTTTCAGTACAACTGTACTACTTCTCCACAGCAAAATTGATTAAAAAAATAAAAACAGACAGAGAATAATTTCAATTTTGTGCCGGTAAGAAACCAACATCCATCTCCAAACATTAAAGTATTTCTCAAACAGATCAATAACAGAACATATTTGGATTTATAGCGAGATGTTCTGTATAAAAGTGTGTCACAGAGATGTCTTAAACATCAAATATTGTATTCCTGAGATCTCAAGAGAGAGCATTATAAATGCAAAGTACAGATGACACTTCATTTAGTGTATTGTCATCAACAGAATGTTTCTTACGTAACGAAGACAAGAGAATGGAAATGAAAATATTCACAGTGAGATGCTCGTACGAGGAGTTCGTATAAA
Organism: Triplophysa yarkandensis; assembly: GCA_033220385.1. NCBI lineage: Eukaryota > Metazoa > Chordata > Actinopteri > Cypriniformes > Nemacheilidae > Triplophysa > Triplophysa yarkandensis. The sequence continues at coordinate 1,395,703 of CM065678.1, forward strand.
CGCCAAGACAACAGCATGAGAATCATTTGGGTCCACAGAACGCCTGACAGCTCCAACGGCAGGGTATTTTACATCCATCTACATTACATTTTACATTTGACACTTATACACTTTTATCTAAAGCGAATTCTAAAGAAGACAGAAGACAAGGAGCGGTAAATTGCAAAGATAATAACAGTTGAAAAGAGGCCAACAAGAAATTACATCACACAAGTCAACACAAAACCTGCTGGGCGAGAAAGTAATGTTCATTTATTTTATTTAGTAGTAAGAGGTCAGTATGTTCTTCATAAGTATTCCTGGAAGTGAGAGGTTTTTCGTAGTCTTAAAAGAGGGGCGAGAGATTTCGCTGACCGAATTGTGTTTAATGCTACATCCATTTATTAAGGGTTTCATTTAATGCAATTAATAAAATAATGGAGTATTAAAACAATGAATACTCTAAAGTGAAAGAGTAATAAATCATGTTTTTGTAATTTTTTTAGCAGGCATAGTATAAAACTTTTTCTTTGATTCTTGTTGTTGAACTCATTCTGCCTGAAGAACAACACAAAACTCCTATAAGAGATCTTAAATCCCTAAATGTTGTTCTGTATCCCCGAGCACAAGTTTTAATCTGAAGGATTAAAACTAATATGCAATATCTTTCATATGTATAAATACATATCAATAATATTCATACGTATTTTACAAGGTTGGTCATTTGATTGAAATATTATTTATATTATATCTGTACGTTCTGTTGATTTGACATGTTCTGAAATATATTTGATATAGGTTTATAAATATATAAATGTACACACACACTGTGTGTAAAATGGAGATTGAAGTCACTGTTCATGCCTTACACAAACATTACTGACGTTCTCCATCACTCTGTGAGTACCACCTCACAGAACACATCTTTTATCGCTTTTGACACGTAGATCTGAAAAGCTTTTAACAGCTTCCTCTGACACTTATTTCTTCTTGTGTGAACGGTAACAAGAGTTCATAACCTCTTCAAATGTTTTTTATTGATTCTAATACCGGAAAACATGTTTATTCAGGACAACTCCCATGCACAAACACGATCTAAACCACTGAACTGACTGAGATGAATGAAATAAAAAAGGATTCAAATGTTTTACATTTCTATTTTTGACCAAAGATATTCTTGACACTGAGATAAAAGATTGAGAAGAAGATGTGGGACAGATGTTTATCAGACGAACCCTCATCACTTGATTCACAATCTCTCTCTCTCTCTCTCTCTCTCTCTCTCTCTCTCTCTCTCTCTCTCTCTCTCTCTCTCTCTCTCTCTCTCTCTCTCTCTCTCTCTCTCTCTTCTCCTCTCTCTCTCTCTGGTCTCTCTCTCTCTCTCTCTCTCTGGTCTCTCTCTGGTCTCTCTCTGGTCTCTCTCTGGTCTCTCTCTGGTCTCTCTCTCTCTCTCTCTCTCTCTCTCTCTCTCTCTCTGTCTCTCTGTCTCTCTTTCTCTCTCTCTCTCTCTCTCTCTCTCTCTCTGTCTCTCTCGCTCTGTCTCTCTCTCTCTCTCTCTCTCTCTCTCTGTCTCTCTCTCTCTCTTTCTCTCTGTCTCTCTCTCTCTCTCTCTCTCTCTGTCTCTCTCTCTCTCTCTCTCTGGTCTCTCTTCTCTCTCTCTCCTCTCTCTCTCTCTCTGGTCTCTTGGTCTCTCTCTGGTCTCTCTCTGGTCTCTCTCTGGTCTCTCTCTCTCTGGTCTCTCTCTCTCTGGTCTCTCTCTCTGGTCTCTCTCTCTCTCTCTGGTCTCTCTCTGGTCTCTCTCTCTGGTCTCTCTCCTCTGGTCTCTCTCTCTCTCTCTCTCTCTCTCTCTCTCTCTCTCTCTCTCTCTCTCTCTCTCTCTCTCTCTCTCTCTCTATCTCTGTCTCTCTGTCTCTCTGTCTCTCTCTCTCTCTCTCTGGTCCTCTCTCTCTGGTCTCTCTCTCTCTGGTCTCTCTCTGGTCTCTCTCTGGTCTCTCTCTCTGGTCTCTCTCTCTCTCTGGTCCTCTCTCTCTCTATCTCTTCTCTGTCTCTCTGTCTCTCTCTCTCTCTCTCTCTCTCTCTCTCTCTCTCTCTGGTCTCTCTCTCTCTCGTTTCCCTTCCAAACTCTTAACCCCTTGAGATAAACCCCATCCCCAGACATTCAGCTCTTCAGTCCTGTGGGTCACTGGCTCTCCTTCAAACCGAAGTGTGACATCTTTCATGATATTTTACTCATCTACTAGTGAATCATTTAATGAAGCGATGCTTAACCGTTGAATGGTCATATGATGTAAGACATTCATTGTGAATGTGTATGGTATTCAGAATGTGATGAATATAGATTTGGTGTGGCATTGCTGCTCTTTCTCTGTCTCTGTGTGCTTTGAAGTGGACATGAACCCGTTTCTGAAGATCACACAGATCCTAATGTGCTTCCATTCTATCCAGACAGCTTTGAACTTCCGACCAAACAACAGTCAGAGACGACAGCCGCTCTAGTTTACTATCACACCATCACTCGATGGAAGAACGAATGAAGCCAAACAGCATCAGAACACAGGCCTACAGAAGATTCATCTCATCTCAAACATCCATCATTTCTATTACACACAAGATACTAAAAACCCAAAGTAATATTATATTACAAATCTTGTTCTGTCCTCAAACATCGACATAAAACATCTGAGCATGCCAGCCGAGACGCTGCACTGTCGACACACAAAATAAAACATGTGTTGTGTGTTTTTATGGACGGAGAGAGAGGATGGTAACACAAGAGTTTTAATGCTCGCACTGCAAGGTCACTAAACGCAATGACAGAAGAATAAACCTGCACAGAAGAATAAACCTGCCCGTCTCCCGCACACCCGTCCGTCTGTCATGTGCTTAATGAAAACTAATGCTCATTATGCTTTAAAATTAAACTCCAGAGGGAAATGAGACCTGACACAGATGGGACGTGGGATGTAAATGAGGACTTAAAGAAGCACAGTGTGGAGTTAAAGTGACAGGTCACCCAAAAAACACAAAACATTTCTTGATTAGGGAAAGATATTTGGAAGAACGCTTGTAACCAAACAATTCTTGGATCCAACCAAATATCACATAGGGAAAAAATTGCCCCGTTGAATACATAATAATACAAAAAACGTGATATTTTAAAGAATATGGGACTAAAAAGTTCATTTTGACTACCATTTTTGTTTGATCGACTTTGTTAGTTAACGGGGTCCAAGAACTGTTTGGTTACAAGCATTCTTCCAAATATCTTTTTTTGTGTTCAATCAAACAAAACATCAATATCAGTGCGAAACAACTTCTCTTGTACCATCTCTTGTTTTTTTACAATTGATATATTAACACTTTAAGGAATTTAAATGAGTTTTGAAGCCCAAAATACAGTGTGTGAACATGCACAGTAAAGAGACCAAAGCTCTTTTTCCGCATTCACATAAACCGATGTCAAGATAAGAATTTTATTAAATCAAGACTTCGGTTAAGAGAAATCCTGTCCAAAAAATGAAAGTTAGAATTGGTAATATTCTTTATGACATATGCAGCCTAGGAACGTGACCCCTGGAGGAAGCATCCTTCCGTTTGAGAAGCAGCCTTAGAGAACAGAGGACTGAATCCAGCAAGAGGATGTGAACACACACAAAAAACTGTGTTTTAAAGAAAAGAGGTTCAGTCCAGTGTTTGTTACAATCTATTCACAATCCGACAGGCTCTGCGAACCAGAACAGAAGTCCAAATCTAAAAACGACCTTCTCTCCGTCTCTCTGTCTGTTGTCTTTCATTCTCTCTCCGACAAACACATTTCAATCAATCATCATATCAGTTTGAATTCATCTATGTGATATGGCAGCATGATAACATTACATCAATTTTCTGAGTCCAATGAGTCACATCCAATAAACTTTTGTGTATGCATCATTTCTGAGAGTATCAGGATTCTTTAGAACATGTGTACGCACGTACAAGCGTAGGAAGTGATATCGGCATATTTATTGACATTTGACCGGAGTCTGATGGTGCAATCAGTATTCACATTTATGTTCACCCAAGCCCACTGTTATAATCCAGATATATAATATAAGTTTACTGACAATCCTGTCAATGTGTTTAATCCTCTAACAGATGTATTAAATACGAGGGCTGTCAAATGATTCGTCACGATGAATCGCATCAAGAATACAAGCTTGTGTTTATATGATATATCTGTTTACTGGGAGAATTTACGATCAACTAGGCATACATAGAAATATTGAAAAACTTATCAAATTAATAAATATTTACATATCAATTCGATTACTGGTAAAAACAAACCAATTAATCTCATTATGTTCTTATTATATATATATATGTGTGTTTTTTTAAATACACTATGAATACACATGGATCTCAAAACCTTTATTCTAAATACGATTAATTCAAAATGATCATTTGACAGCCTTAAAAATAGAAATCTCACAATAACGCAAGACAGTGACAAGTGAATATTAGTGAGTTCAGACGTAATTTTATTCTATTATTTCACTCTTGCAAACATACTAAATGAGTTATATTTTACAGGCATTGTCCTAGAGATATATACACATCTAAATTAGTATAATTATGCGTGCCGCGTACTATTCCCACGACAGCAAGGAGGCACGGGTAAAGGTAAATACTTTTTATATAAAGCACAGATGAAACGAGGAGGAACAACAATACTTCCGAATGACGTATAAAGACAAGAACAGACAACACATGACACACAAGTGTGGGAACGGGAAAGATCCTGGGAAAAGTTCAGAGGAAACACACAATGCGTACTGGTGTATTTTATCACCTGTGAAGTGGCTGTCGTTGACAGGATTCTGTTAGGTTTCTGTCAGGTTCAGAGAGCAGAGACCTCCGAGATATCCAGAGATGACTGTAAAGATCCGTATAACATCACAAACATGGAAATAAACTTCAGACAGACTGCGTGGTCCTCCATCATCATTAAACACACGTTAAACTAATAAAACATGACACAAAGTGTTGTTTCAGCATATGTTAAGGGTGAAATCTGTCCGACACACACAGCTGCTGACTATCCAGATGACTTTAAAAGGTTGGAGTATAGATGGTCTTATAAGTTGTAAATTGTTTTTCTATTATTAACATTTTTTTTGCGCAGTAGTCATACATTTTTGGTATAGTTTCTCAGTGGCATTGGACTCAAGGTTGTGATTTAATGGGATCACAGACTGACTTGACATTATTGCACATCATATCACGGACACTCATATACTGTAAAGGCCCGTTTGTTCATTCCAACTAAAAGTGCTACAGAGGGAAGACTAAAAGATACTAGATGGCTATCTTTTTCCTACTAAAAACATGACCTTTGAAAACAGAGTATACAATTTAATTTAAGGTCGATAACTGTACATGTAAGAGCTTTTCTTGTATGTGCAGAGTAAAGCAAAGACAAAATTAAAAACCTTTTTACAACTTTCATCCAAAATGTGAGTTCATTTCTCTAACGAATAAGAGAAGCCAACACATTTTACTTATGATTTTATCTTTTCTTAGAAACTGACACAAGACCTCCTGTGATTTTGACAAGAATTTGTTTTCTTGAAGACGTGCAGGTGTGTTTGACAATCTAAAGGTTCATCTTTACATTGTTCCTTTATGTCGAGGAACGCTCATCTTAAATCTTAAATCTTAATCTTCAATATCTCACAGTATGTCTGTTGCTCTACAAGAATTTCAATTGTATTGCCATAATTATGTCAAAACACCATACAAGAAATTATAACTTTTGGTAAATAGTGTATGCTTGTAAGATTGTCTGTGGTCGAAAACATCCTAGACATGCAAACACTATAATAATGTGAGCTTAAAGAACATACATTATAAAGCACTCTCGAGCACACTGTTGTTAAATGGAACACGTGTGAGTTAAAGACGGCTGTGATGTAAAACCGGCATGGTCATAAAATACTCAGAACTCCCTAAATAAACACCGGAAAACACGAAGGAAACTCACAAGGAAGTGAGATGTGCTTTAACTGTATAGTAAAACATGAAAAGCACACGTTCTTTGTAGAATGTACTCTTTAACAGCAATCATCATGCCACAATACCCTAAACATATAAATATAAATAGATTTAGAAATCACATATTGCTATCAATATGAAAAATGTTAATGTTTTATTTATTATATTTTACGGTAAACCATTTGAAACTAGAAATAAAAATAAAATCCTATAACATACACCAAAATGTAGATCAAAAAGTGTATTCTTTTGTACATTTTTGACCATGTCACTAATGGATTTTAAATCAATATTTCATGTCACACTTAAAAAAAAATTTAACAAATTTTATTATTGATAAAGCTTTTATCTTTGTGATCTTTATCCAGCCACTTTAAGAGTGTATTACAAAAATGATATGATGGACTTGAAGGTTTCGATATGGATACTGTAAACAAATATCATAACCCCTTAAACACACACTAACACACAAATGCACAACACACACAGACCGAACATCTATCCCTTGTGTTTTTCTGGTTTACTATGTGAGATGAGGGAGTTGTACAGTCGCTTGCGTGACTAGTGTTCTTTAAACTTCCCTACAATTACTTCAACTAGTTACACGCATGCATTTAATGTTTAAAGTTCAATACGTTTCTTTCCATTCATAAATTATGAGATGAATGGATAGAGCAATATATTAGTCTTGAGAGTAATGGAAAGGAAAAATAAAGGTTGTGTGATTTTTTTTGCTATGCAATTATTCTACACGTCTTTACTTCATGCTTGACTTGTTCTGTTGCCTCCTCCTTCAACGTTAATAACCTTTAATTATTTCTAGAGACTGGAGGCTGTTGTTGGATGCATTCTACAGAAGGAAATAAGAGAAGATTTGAAGATTTACTCAGAACTTACTTTGGAACATAGTCTGAACAAGCCCGCGTGTTCATCATACACAAAAGAACTGATGCCTTGCCTCAGTGTTTCCAGAGAATTCCATTGTATTTACATGGAACGGGTTACCCAGTTAACAATGAGAGGGATGGGGATGAGGAATGTTAAAAACTGGTCTTGTTAAAGCTGGCCAACGTATATAAACACAAACATCAACACGTGTACAGCTCCAATTCGACTGAAGCCATAACCGTACAGCTGACCGAGAGAACAGACGCTATCCATCACCATTAAACGATACCTCCACTGTCTTCGGCCTTCCAGTAGCACTTACATATTTCTTTTATTTACAGCTTATATTCCAGCGACCATGGCAGGTGAGTTAACTTATTATTTAAATATTTCAGTTTACTTTTGATGAATATTTCATAGGTTTTTGTTAAAGTTAAATAATTATTTTTGTTACATTCTGTGAACAACTTGAAGCGATTCTCCAATATCCAAATTTTGCTTTTTATTTGCAAAAATATAAAAAATATACGCAATAGAGAAGCATTTTTTTAGAGAACACAGCAAAAAAAGACTACTTTAAATACATAAAACTATTGTTTTATAAGGTTTAAAGAATAATGAAAATCTGTAGTAGTCCTTGATTTTGTTCCAGATCGAAACATTTTACATCTACAAACATATATGATTTCCAACAGATGAAAGCTTTAAGAAAGTGTTTCTGGAGACCCACAACGAGTACAGAAGAAAACATCAAGTCCCGGATCTGACACTCAGTGACTCGCTGTGTGATTCTGCGCAAAAATGGGCAGATCATATTTTTAGTAAGAAGTGTTTAGAACACAGCGACACAAACGATGGAGAAAATGTCTTTTGCTCGTTCAGCTCTGCGGAGAAGAAGCCGACAGGTAAGATATTTATATATACACATGGGTTTAAAAGTGTATAATCCTCAATTGAATGACAACAAGTGAGTTGGATCAATAAAGCGTTGTGGGTTTTATCCTAGGCAGAGAGGCTGTAGACTCCTGGTACAGTGAGATTCAAGATTACAACTTTGAAAATGCAGAATATCAAGACGATGCAGGTATGTTTTTCACTTTATTGCAATACTGTAATGCTATGCCAAATTACTAAATTGAACTAATTCAGAAAATACAATTTACATATTTGATTGAAAATTGTGTATTTGTGTATTTATTGAAATCCAAATATCCTTTGCAGGCCACTTTACCCAAGTTGTGTGGAAATCAACAAAAGAATTGGGGGTAGGACTGGCCACTGATGGACACAATGTGTTTGTTGTTGGTCAATACAGTCCTGCTGGAAACTTTAGCAACCCTGGACACTTTAAGGAAAATGTTCTCCCTCCAGCTGAGTAACGTGATGTCATTGCATTTACATTTACTTGGTATGAAGATATACATTAGGATATGTATTCTAATCTTTACATACAACTTTAAATAAGAAACTGGTATCGTATGTGCATGCGTGTATGATATTGTTAAAATGAGAATATTACAGTAATATTTTATGTTTCTTTTATGTCTGTTCTGTACTTCAAGCAAAATATCCTTTGCTTTTTTTCAACCACAAAAATAGAAATAAATGTTATAAAAGACGATTCGTGTCACTGGGGTATACGTAAAAACCAAATAGTAAATGTAAAAACAATTAAATCATTTTAACAAAGCTGTTTCTACAACGTATGCGAAAATGTGATGATATATGAGAATTATTGAACATAACTCGATTCCAGCGGATGTACCGTGGCTTAAGAAACGAACCTCTCCGAACACCACCGCATAAAATAAATTCAGCGCTAACATAAATATCGTAAGTCTCTTAAGATAATGTCAATAGATTCTAATTCTGTCTGCGTTTAAAGCCAGGCCTGATAAGTTTTCAACGAGCACAGTGCCTTAAGTGAAATAAAGTACATGTGCAAAAGAAGACCAGCAGAGGCCACCAACATTCAGAAACTGATCTTCTGATTTTAAAAATGAAAAGTTGTTTTTTTTCTGATATAGAAACATCTGATATATCTGCGTCCCCTGATAGCACACACATACATGATCTGTCCGACATCAGTGTCTGCATCCTCATCTGAAAGACATCAGACAGACTCACTGTGAGATGTGTATGATTAAGAACGGACATACAGCAGCTCTTTCTCAGATGTTTCTCAGATGTTTTCCAGATCTTTGGCAGACATCTTAAAGATGTACGAGTGCTGTCGGTCTTAAGATCTTGAGATGTGTGTCCTGTGAACTAAAACCCCACAATTAATCCAAAAATGAATAGAGATTAGAATTATGCTTCAAATAATTACGCAATCGTCAAAAAACTCAGCATCTGTGTGTAACGACAGTATATTAAGTCATTAAATACAGAAGTGAATCAGCGATTGTAACATTTCTATACTAACATTTCCTAAAGATATTTGTTTCGGATATTTTTCTTACTTTAACGAAATAACTAACATAAGTATTTATTATATACATTCATGTTTTGATTTTAAATGTCAAGAATTAACCATGTAGCTGTTTCACCAAAAGTTAAACATTTCCAAACTTCGATGTAAAATCTATCAAAGTCCCGTTCTTCATGTTTTTCTGAAGCTTTGATTGTGTAGACAGTGTGCAATATAACATGCGTTAATGTTTCGCATGTAAAAATAACCATATATTTCACTAAATATACTTATATGTGTATCGCTGTTTTCACGGTCATAAAAACGGCTTTTAACTTCCCCGTTCTGATGAAGTCCCGCCTTCAGAAATACATGATGAGTTCTGATTGGGCCAGTGGTTCCTGTGCTGTGATTCGACAGGAGTTCTCTTGCGATAACGTAGAGATCTATGAACCCAGTGTTAATGTAAACATGTGTTTAATGTTATCAGTTCAGCCGGAATCAGATCTCATACATTTTTGTGTAAATCCGGCATTTAACTCAATTAGATCAAAGACGATGTCCTTAGGACAGTGTGGATTATAACTTTAAAGAACCGAGTTAAATATAAATTATAATCATTGATCTCTAAGTACAGCATCCAAAGTCAAACAAAAGAGGATTGATCTCTTTTAAATAACAGAGTTTCGACAAACAAACACACTCTACAAACACAACTCTTACTCTTCCCCTTGGGAGAGCAACAAGACCACGCCCCTTTAGTGTGTTCGGAGATAGTGATGTCACTAAAGCAGGAAGTGGAGGGATGTGGTCCAAACCGGCCGTTTTATGGCGATTTCTGCTCAATAAAATATCTCACATTGCATTGAATTTTAAGCTTCATACTTTTACAGATGTTATTTATACTTTATCAACATTAGACACGAATTCAAGTTTAAAACACGAAATCATAAAACACGAAATCACGAAGAACCGGACCTTTAATCGAGAGACAAAGCATGACATATCTTATAAACATGTATGTATCTAATTTTTTATCTTAGATCAGCTGTCAATCAACACCAGTGGCGAATCAGATTAAGGGTGACACGTTGGAGGGCGTGGCTTCGTTACTGTACCGGAAACACGTCACTTGTGAATCTTCTTAAATAAAATGACGTGTCCCAGTTCCTCAACACATATAAGTTATTAAATAACACATTCTTATGAGCAGATATTACAGGGATTGAAACAACAGTTGCTGATTTAACTCAGAACACATTTAAGACTCGATACTGGGAGTCGATTCCCACACTAAAGCCGTTGAGATTCAAAGAGTCGACTCTTTTGAATCTTCATCCTTAATGTTTCACTAACCTTTCATAACTCATCCTGTCAGTGTTTTATGGAGAACTTTATCAGTGTGACCTCTGACCTCTGGGTTTATTTCCGTTTCTCTGGAATCGGCTTCAGGCAGGGCTGCCAATAATGTCGTGTAATATCGCGAGAGCGACTCTTAAGCGACTCTTTCACATAACTCTCGCGATACAAAAAAAAGACATAAACCTTTTTCACATAACTCTCGCGATACTTCAATGTCATGATGGATCTTCACACCTTGTAGAAGGTATGCAGCTCGGCCGGAAGTGACGTAGAATATCTTCAGCTATATAAAGGGTGAAGATTACAATTAGAGAACAATTGTTCTTGTTAATGTTTAATGATAAGGCATAAAAAAGTACTAAATATATAAACAGTGAGATTAGATGCACACTTAACTTGTTTATAATAAAAATAAACACAAAACTGAATTTTTAACCGAAACAAAAAGTGAAATATGTTTTTAGAGCTTTAAACAGACTGCTTTCTCTTTATTGTGTTGAGAACAATCTGTCATATCAATGTGTCTGATCCAAACAACACATTTTATAAACATCTTTTGTGTTCATTAATAAAATTACTTTTTTAATTGTGAGTAAAATTTGTTAATTCCTCTACCCGATACGAATAAATAACACACACACACACACACACACACACACACACACACACACACACACACACACACACACACACACACACACACACACACACACACACACACACACACAAGCTGACACACACACACACACACACACACACACACACACACACACAAGCTGACACACACACCGCACACACACAGACACACACACACACACACACCGC
>CM065678.1:1409116-1449116 GCA_033220385.1 Triplophysa yarkandensis
CTGTTAAATAAGATGAGGCTGAAAAAACCATTCAAATCAAGATTCATTCCAAAGTTATTTTAGTGAAACAGAAACTTAAAATAAACCTTATCAACTCATCCTTGCATTTTTACAATATACTTCAAGTAATACTCTTGCCTTAAAACAGCAGAAAAACTTAGGAAAATGTGGGAAGAGGAGGAGGAGGAAAAGAAAAAGCAGACGCTTCCTCCCGCCGAGCCAAAGAGTGAGTATTCCTGGACCGGATCCACTATTCACATTATATGAACAACACACACACTTAATATTTGCAAAAGCCTTATTCTGAACCCCAAACGGAGCCTCCAAGGAGGTTTTCTGTGACTTCGGTAAACCATCTTGGAGCAAAAGGCAGTAAACGTCAAAGCCAAAATGTTCTTCCCACACAATGATTTTGTTTTCCAGCTGGAGTCGTTCCTTCTGGACTCAGTGTTGAGATTTTATAATCACACCGGCCAGAGCGGCTCCTGGCTCATAATTTAGTCTTTGCTCAGCATAAATTCTTCTGTAAAACAGAAAACTACTAAACAACTTCTCTGATAGAGTTGGAGCGCTATTTTCTTTGTGAAATAAACCATTTTGACATAATTTAATCAAAATTATTCTATTGTATGTGACTCTTTCTGTGGAACACAAAATAAGATATTTTGAGAAGGTTTCGTTATTGAAGATCAATGTTATTTGGTTTTTAATTTAATTATTTTTTTAACACCCTGTCAGCACTAAATTCTGTTTACGGCAAACTTGTTTCTTTTACAACATATCAAGAAAATCTACACCTTCGTACACAAAGATCATTATACACTTCAAATGGATTTAGAATAATGGAAAAAATAATAAATATCAATGGAAAAAAACAGTATTTGGTTTTCAACATTCTTTAAAATATCTTTTGTGTTCCCAAAAAAGAAATACACACAAATGATTTACTTTTTTTTTTAGATGAACTCTCCTTTTAAGACTGATCTTGATAAATATCACTTTGCTTCAGAATGTCCTCCTCTGGGCCTGGAGTCTCACCGTGTGGAAGATGACCAGATCTTGGCATCCTCAATGTCCTCAACATGGATTTTCAGCCCTGAGAGGACGTCTGAACATGCAGGTACTTCCATAAGCACACAACAAGAGATTCAGAAACTCACACAGCAAATAGATTTTAAGCAAGTTTCTGTTCAGAATTCACCGGATGAGGAAGACGTGTACGGTGGGGCTTGGTGTGCCGACACAGAGGAGAAAGAGCACTGGTTCCAGCTGGACGCCCGACGTGAGGTGGAGTACACCGGTATCATCACACAGGGCCGAAACTCTGAGTCACAGTAAGACATTCTGAAAAACACGTTAAAAAACATCCAAGAAAAAAACGTATGTTGCAGAAACACAAACGGTCGCCTCATCCCTCACCTCTGATGTCGTTTTCTTACAGTAGTGATTTTGTTTCATCGTTTTTCGTGGCCTTCAGTAATGACAGCCGTGATTGGACGGTGCTTCACGACGGTTATGCTGAATGGGTCAGTTCACAGTCCCGTTGCTGATTCTTAAGGTTTTCAAGACAAGATTTAGAAACTGTTATTTCTCATCTTGCAGCTTTTTTATGGGAATGTGGATAAGGACACGCCGGTCATGACGGAGTTCTCGTATCCTGTGGTGGCCCGTTACATCCGTGTCCTCCCGCAGAGCTGGAATGGCAGCTTGTGCATGAGACTGGAGGTGCTCGGATGCCCTTTACCCAGTAAGCAAAGCAGCTTTTCTATACGTGTGCGGAAAACAAAATATGTTTCAGAGAGTTTTGTCTTTATACAATAAAAGTCTATTTTCTGAAGTTGGTTTCTTTTATCAGCTAGTTACCCGACTGAGAATGACGTCCAGCCCACCGATGACCTAGATTACAGACATCACAACTACAAAGAGATGAGACAGGTGAGAGAAATACACCACACAGGTATTCTAAAGGTCACAGGGGTCAATGCTTGTGTCACAACACCCTCAACGTGAACGTTGGAGTGGCCGGGTTCAGAGGTCTTACCTTGCGATTCCTGCATGTATAAACAGATGATGAAGGTGATAAACGAAGAATGTCCAAACATCACCAGAATATATAACATTGGCAAAAGCTCACAGGGGATGAAGATGTATGCTATGGAGATCTCAGATAACCCAGGGGAACATGAAAGAGGTAAGAAGATGTTTCATTCACAGATGACATTTCCATCTTCGGATTAAGTTGACTTGTTAACAAACTTGCTTGTTCTCATTTCTTCCGTAAGGTGAGCCGGAATTTCGTTACACGGCAGGGCTTCATGGGAATGAAGTGCTGGGTAGAGAACTTCTGCTTCTCCTGATGCAGTTCCTGTGTAAAGAGTACAACGACGACAACCCGCGGATCCGTCGCCTCGTGGAGGGCGTTCGCATTCATCTAGTGCCATCGCTCAACCCCGATTCCTACGAGTTGGCCTACGAGATGGTGCGATCCGCTACCACACAAACAATTCCTTTCCATCTGAGTTCATCACGCTGCTCACTGGGGATAAATTCTCTCTTCTCCAGGGCTCTGAGATGGGAAACTGGGCTTTGGGACACTGGACAGAAGAAGGCTATGACATTTTCCAGAACTTCCCAGATCTGAACAGTGTTCTGTGGGGCGCGGAGGACAGGGGATGGGTGCCACGGATCATTCCCAATCACCACATTCCAATTCCCGAGAACTTCCTTAATGGTTCTGTGAGTAAAACAGAGAAGGAAAGCATTACACATGTATGTCTGTAAGACTTCTGCTTAAGATCTGAAGATCTGTAAAACATCAGCAGTAAAAATTTAGAATGTTTAAATTAAAACGCTGTTGTACATCTACTCTAAATCATAAAACATCGTATGGGCATCTTCGAGAAGTCTATATGACATCTGACCGCAGACGTCTCAAAGACATACAGCTGTTGGGCAAATAGGATCTGTCAGACGTATTGCAGATAAAATTTCAGAAATCGAATAGATGTCTGCTATCAAGGAACATACTAGTACAGTCATAAATTATAAATGTGTCATTTATAAGACTGTCCTTTTACTATTAAAAAGAAAAAAAATATCCAAAACAGTAATACTTCGTTTCTAGTCAACTAAACAAAATGTGGCATCTAGGTGGCTGTCGAAACCAAATCCATCATCTCGTGGATGGAGAGGACTCCGTTTGTTTTGGGTGCTAATCTTCAGGGAGGAGAGAAAATTGTGGCCTATCCCTTTGACATGCAGCGTCCGCCCCGGGCCGACGGAAGGGGAAACCCGGTACTGCAGTATCACCAGATGAATGACGAGACTTGGGCCAGAATCCAGAGACAGAAGGAGGGTGCCCTGCGAGAGACCGCCGATGAAAACCTCTTCCGGTGGCTGGCCATGACGTATGCGCACAGCCATCTGACCATGACAGAGAACCAACGCGGATCATGTCACACCGATGACGTCACCGGCGGCCAGGGCATCATCAACCGGGCCAGCTGGAAACCTGTCGTGGGCAGTATGTGATGATAGACAAAAATTGGACATTTCCATGGATTTACACTTAGATTCACCATTAAAGATAATACCAATATTACCACTCATAATTTCTGTCTCTTTAGGCATGAACGACTTCAGTTATTTGCACACTAACTGCTTCGAGATCTCCATCTTTCTGGGTTGCGATAAATTCCCTCATGAGAGTGAACTGGCAATGGAGTGGGAGAACAATCGAGAGGCTCTGCTGGCTTTCATCGAGCAGGTTACAAACACATCAAATCATTTTTCATTGACGAGTAGGGTGGGGAATGTTCGCTCGTATGTGTAAGGCCGCGGTCTTGCCCGGTCCAATATCCCCGCTACATTGACGCTGTGCGTTGAAGTGAATTTGGTCAGAGGATGTACCTTCTCCTCATGATACGCCTATAGAATATATAAAAAACAGGCACTATAATGAATTCTTTCGTGGTTTTCCAGCTTTTTTTTGTCTTCCCCACAGGTGCATCGTGGTATTAAAGGGGTTGTGAGAGACACAGATGGGAACTTCCTTGCAAATGCCACAATCTCTGTGGAGGGCATCAAACATGACGTCAAAACAGGTAACACGGTCACAAATGATACCGAGCATTTCAACAGCCAACAAGATTTCTGAGTTTAACCCTGATACACATCAGAGATTGAACTTCAACGGTTTTGTATTTGTCGGAAGCTCTCACTGGTGATTACTGGCGACTACTGAACCCGGGCGAGTATCGTGTCACGGCCAGGGCAGACGGGTACTCGTCTCAGGCCCGTCTTTGCACCGTGGGCTACGATGCCACGGCTTCACCCTGCAGCTTCACTCTGACTAAATCCAACTGGGCCCGGATTCAGCAGATCATGGCCCAGAGCGGAAAGAAGCCCAGGTTGGTCACCAGCAGCACCAGAAGCCCGAACACCCGCATCGGTGTTGAGAGCACAGGAAGCGCTGCGGCCTCCCAGAACGAGCGTCTGCGCCGCATGCGTCTGATGCGTCTGCGCAAGCTGCGACTGGGGAGGAAAAAGAGCAGCATGACCACAGTGGGCACCACCACCACCGCCGCTGCCACCCCTCCGCCCACAACGACATCAACGACCCCAGAGGTCACGACCTCTTGGTACGAATCCTGGTTTGGAGGGGACGGTGTAACCACTGAAGACTATAACTTTGAGCACAGAATTGACGACTATTAGAAGTTGAATGTAACAAGCATCAAGCGCTATTAAAATATGTTTTCAGAAGTTCTTGTGGAACAAACATAATATCTTTGTTATTTAATTTGAAGGGAAAAGATGGATTTCCCTTTTGAATTTAAAGGCGTAGGGACAAGCTTTTGTATGCCTATATTATAATGTACACATTTTGTAATAAAATGTCTGAATCTCATTTCTTTTGTGTTTTATTTATACTGGCTCTGTTAATATTAATAACAACGCGGTTCTTATAACATAAATCTATAGGTAAAATTACTTAATACAAAATCTGTACATAATTAATCAAACATGTATTTGTAAAAAATTAGGTTAAATATAATAATATTATAAATGTATATTAATTGACTTTAATGAACGATTCCATCACACAGAGCGTCTCTGTTTTAAGGGTGTGGGGGGACTTTTATTTTGAAACTCGCCCCGTGCCTAATGGCAGGAATCTCAAACAGCGTTTTATAATTCATTATTAGAGCTTAAATGACTCAGTTGTGAAGTTTTAATTTTAGTGACGTCTACTCGAAGCACTTTTAAATCGTGTACGTCTCTTTACCCCGGGTGTGGATAAGAGACTTTTATTTTGACACGCCGTCTGCCAGCTAGCAAGTTTCATGAAGAAAATCCCTCGCAGAGTTGAGATCTCATCAAATGTCTTCTTCTCTGTCTTAATCCCAGAGACTTCCTCACAAGGACACTTAGAATAAGTTGTATTTCTCGTAAGGAGACACTTGGTTCTGTTAAGAGTCCATAATAACCGGTCGTCATCTCTTTAAATTAGATTAGCTGTATCTGGTTAGCTTAGTCTGGGCTATTTCACACTGAGAAGGTAAGAAACTGCACTCACGGTATAATCAACAAACATTACAACGTTTATACATCTACAGAAGCGTTAAATGATGGTTGTGTGTTTAATGTTTAGCATGACAGCTGTTTTGAGCAGCCTGTTGGGTTGTATCCTAGTTACACGTCACATGAATGATGATCATTGCCTATGGTTGTCATGTCATGACGTCATCAACACACAAGTACACAAGGGTTGTTGGGTCACATGTCACTGACCCTTGAACTTTCACATTGTGACCCATAAACAACAACATGTATGGATCAATATGTGTTGTTATTGTGTGATGGATGCCAGATGATAAATAGTGGGTTGTTGTTGTTGTTGTTGTTGTTGTTGTTGTTGTTGTTGTTGTTGTTGTTGTTGTTGTTGTTGTTGATGTTGATGTTGATGTTGATGTTGATGTTGATGTTGATGTTGTTGATGTTGATGTTGTTAATGTTGTTGTTGTTGTTGTTGTTGTAGATCCTGCCCAGAAACACCATGAAGCTCTACAGTCTAAGTGTCATACATAAAGGTTCCACGAAGGCCAACCTGCTGAAAGCGGCGTATGATCTGTCATCGTTCAGTTTCTTTCAGAGATCCAGGTGAGATATAACAGCTCGACAAAGTGAAGGTCATGGCACACACTGTAGTGACGTACTGCCAAGTATGATGTTCCATACAGTAAGTGAATACACACACACAAACACGCACGCACGTACGCACGCACACACACACACACTTACTGTGAACACACACACGCACACACACACACACACACACACACACACACACACACACACACACACACA
The DNA here is from genome assembly GCA_033220385.1 of Triplophysa yarkandensis. Taxonomy (NCBI): domain Eukaryota; kingdom Metazoa; phylum Chordata; class Actinopteri; order Cypriniformes; family Nemacheilidae; genus Triplophysa; species Triplophysa yarkandensis. Next base: position 1,415,486 of record CM065678.1, read on the forward strand.
CACACACACACACACACACACACACACACACACACACACACACACACACACTGTGAACACACACACACACACACACACACACACACACACTGTGAACACACACACACACACTGTGAACACACACACACACACACACTGTGAACACACACACACTATGAACACCCACTTACTGTGAACACACACACTATGTACACACAACCACACGGTACACACACACACACACACACACACACACACACACACACACACACACACTGTGAACACACACACACACACACACACACACACACACACACACTGTGAACACACACACACACACACACACACTGTGAATACACACACACACACACACACTGTGAACACACACCCGGAGCAGTGGGCAGCCATGCCGCGGCGCCCGGGGAGCAGTGGGGGGGGACGGTGCCTTGCTCAAGGGACTCACCTCAGTCGTGGTATTCCCGCTGGTTCCGAGTCTCGAAACAGCAACCTTCGGATCACGAGTCCCAGTCTCGAACCATCAATGGGATACGGAAGAGTATCTGAAATCCCTGGCATTTATAACCAAAATGGCAAAATCATGTTTTATTGTTTGATTAGTGTGCATTTCAATTAATATCTGCTGTTGGTTTGATATCATCAATCCATAATAACAAGTACGGCCCATAAAATTTAATTAAACAATAAAAAAAATGATAACATAACAAAATGGTTTTAAAGATCTCCGAAGAAATTCAACCATGTTTAACTCTTCATGTGTTTTAATACATTTAAGGCATTAAGAAGATGCTTTTACTTACAAAGTATCGACGAACCAAAGATCACAATAGCAAACACTTTTTACAGTTCGAAGTTGAAGAAATGTTAAGCAATAAAACCTTATAATTTACAACAATAAGTTCACCACATACACCATTTGTGTACTGTTTGTATAAATGTAAATTGTGTAGAAAGTGGAGATCCACCGATATGGACATTTTGGCCGATAACTCTTTTATATTTGGAGGCCGATGAAAACAAATATTGCTCGATATCGGTAAGGTCGATACATCGCTCATCTCTAGTTTTTCTAGAAATGCATGGTCATGAAACTTTTCTAAATGTTTAAGGGAATTTAAGGTGTATTTTCAATTTTTGTGTTTATTTTGCAGTGTACAAGAATTCATGACATTCACAAGCTCTCTGATTGTTGAGCGATCAGCGATAGGCAGTCGAGCGTCTGTTAAAGAACAAGGTCAGTGAAATCTTATCAACATGTGTGTAACTGGCCTGCTCGGATTGTAGCTGTTTAATTGTAGACTGTGCAGATGTAGCTCTGTTATTAGGTTTACTGTGTAATTATTCAGATATGCTACTGTGAACTGTGAAATCAACCCAGAAATCCCAAATAAGATACGCCACGGATATGTTTAACTGTTAGATTGTGTGCTGTTTTCTCTACAGAGTACATGTGTCACGTGTACGTGCGGAATGACAATCTGAGTGCTGTTGTTATTGCAGACAACGAATACCCATCCAGAGTTTGTTTTACTTTACTGGACAAGGTAAGACACAATAAGAAAAAAAGATGATGAACTTCTGCTTTTTATACTGTGTGATGTGTGTGTGTATATATATATTTATATAATATAGTAAGTTTTAAATCATCATGCAAAACTGTTTCACATTATTTTAAATATTATGTGTATTTTTATATCATTTCTTTGGAGAAGTTTTACCTGGTAACTTAGAAACATGTGTTTAATGTTTCCGGCTACACCTAACTCACTAGGAGTACCTTCTTTTCTAACCTACTCACTCTATCAAAAAATAAATAAATAAATAACTTTTGTAACTTTTCTCTCTGTGTAACTTGGTAACATTGTTATAGCACTTGTTCACCTATTGTTGTATCGGCTATTTACTGCTTCATTGTCTCCTCGACTATTGTAAGTCGCTTTGGATAAAAGCGTCTGCTAAATGCCTAAATGTAAATGTAAATACATTTACATTTTGTGTTTATGTTTAGGTATTGGATGAGTTCTCCAAGCAGGTAAGCAGTATAGACTGGCCTTCTGGGTCACCTTCCACTATTCAGTACACAGCGCTGGACAGTCACCTGGCCCGATACCAGGTGAGTCATGGCATGAATGAATAAAAAGCATGGGACAAGAAATCTATTCTGTGAAATCCAAGGGCATGCATTCGCACATTTCATTTGACCAAGAATGTTATGTTTTGCAGAATCCACGTGAGGCAGACGCCATGACCAAAGTACAAGCTGAGCTGGATGAAACCAAAATTATTCTGGTGAGTGGATGAGACGCTATTCCGCTGTATGCTTTTAGTTTTTCAAGCCCTTTCAAATCAGCTGTCAGTCATATTGAAGGAAATATCTGCTTCATGCAGCACAACACAATGGAGTCACTTCTGGAGAGAGGAGAAAAACTGGATGATTTGGTCCAGAAGTCAGAACATCTTGGGAACCAATCGAAAGCCTTTTATAAAACGGTCAGTACCGGAGACACTGAAGAAAATTCTAAAAAGATTCTGACACTGTTGAACACCTTTTTAAATATGTAACATTCAACATGCTTTGCAGGCACGTAAGCAGAACTCCTGCTGTGAGGTCATGTGAAAATCTGATCAGAACGGACTCTCTTTGGCCACCTCTGCTCCTGTTTTTTTCTTTCTTCTTTTTCTATTGGTCTAGGCATCCATCGTGCAGCAGTCATAGTTAACACACACGGAGGGAGCTGATACGACGCTATACAGTAAATGACTTAGAGGGGGCTGATTTCCCATGATGCACCACATTTACTTTAACATCAGTTTTGACAACTTTTCTTCTGAGTTCCTTCAAGTGTCTTGTGGAAGCCCTTGACTGTTCCTCAGGGTCTGACGCAACTCAAGACTGGACTCTTGCTGATAAAAGCATGGAGGGGCTTAAGTTTTATGTCCCTGCTGTGCCTTACTTTAGACGACAGTGTGTTGACATGAAACGGATAATCAGACCGTTTATCAGCCTTATAAATGTAGGACATTCTGAGAAAAAATGCTGCAGATTCAATTTAGACCTAATTCTTCAGCAGTGTTGAAGCACCTTTGTAGTGTAAAGTGTAAATGTAGTGTTTCCTTCCGGGTGAATTCGTTTTTTAATGTGAAACGCTGAATAACATGTTGGATATAAAGAAAAGTCGGATGAGGAGTGAGATGTGATTAAATGAGCTCATAATATTGTGCACAGTGCAAGTGACTGACCAAATTTAATGTTTCAACGTCTTTTTCTGTGTATAGTACTGGTTATCATGTCTTAATGTAAATAAATAACTGAATCGTATTGGCTTTTGGAATCTTTCTTGCAATTTGGTTTGATACTCGGTTAATGCACGTATGAAACATTTCTCAGTTATTTAGATGTAATGATAAAAATATACCAGCCGGTGGTTTCTTAAGAAGTCTTGCTATATTTGAAAGTAAAAATGAAGTATGAAGTGTGTTCAGGTGGGAAATCAGCCTCCCTCACCCATTAGTCCTGAATATTGGGATTCTTGCGGTCTCAAATGCTGTCTAACGTGGCTTTGCTGTTAACAGTAGTAAGTTAAATATGGAAACATACTCCACATATCCTCAAGATGGCAAATCCAGATTATTTATACAAAATCTTCAAACTCTGATGTCGTTTATATACATAACACTCAATGCCTGTTTTGTGTAAATCTTAGTTAATGTTGTATCACATCTAACGGGATTCCTGAATAATTGTTGAGCACAGTGTTATATTGATAATGAGTAAACGTGTGATAACTTTATGCAGCTTCTTTCTGCCCAACGTAATGTACAAGTGAAGAATTACTAACAGTTTTATATATATATATGTGAGGTGCCTTTCCCTAATCATTGCCAATCAAGTTTAAATCAAACAAACTTTAATGCACATTTTCATTATATGTACTGTTAGCTAATAAATATTTGCCGTGAATGAAATATGACTTAACAGCTTTTGACAGATAATCTGAACTGTAATAAGTCTTTTGTTATTGTGATCTTTGGTTCGTGGATTCTTTCTAAGTAAAAGCATCTTCTAAATGTCTTAAATGTATTAAAACACATGACACATTAAACAAGGTTTGATCTACTATATGTCTATTAACGACAACTGTTAAAGCTGTATTCAGTTTCAAATAACTCAAGGCCAATAAAGCATTTAACTATTAAACATTTTTAAGTTTCACATGTTTGACAAATATGTACAATTTATAATAAAAGTGAGAATTGTTCTGATAACAAAGGTTTATGATAACCAAACAAACCATTGAATAGAGTAGACATTTAGTAAAGATGAAAGATACAGTGAACATAGATATTTTACTTGTGTGTTTGATTCAGACATGATTCTCAGCATCTCCCTTGCTCTTGAATCCCGGCTGTTTCAATGCACTGTTTCAATTTCAATGTACACAATATGTTTGAATGGTTAGTTATACACAAGGCATCAGTCCTGATGTGTTGCACAGTCTGTAGTCAGCTTTCGGACTAAAGAATCTTCCCCGGTTAGGATTTATTGCCCTTCTTTGTTTGTTTCTTCTTCGTGTATCGGAAACTCTTTAGTGGATTTTTGGTTTTGAAATTCGTCTGTAAAAGACAACACAAAGAGCATAGCATTTATTTAACATCACATTCATCTCTGCAGTTTTTTCTTTCCAGTCTCTGCTTTATTGCAGACAAACACTATGTTTTCTCACCTTCAAGTAGCTTCTCATCACGTTCCCTCCTTTTGCTTTAAACTTTCGCTTTCTTCTGTTCAGAGGATTGACGAGATTCTTCAATGTGGTCGGAACTGAAAGGGACACAAAATTCGTGTTCAAAAACCAATTATGGCTAATCTTTCACTCTTTTAATGCCAATCGTTTATTTACATTCGTGGGCCTTGGAATCCCCCTATAGCCACAAACTGTTTGTTTAAATCAAAGAAACGTCTTACTCAGGTAATCCGGCACATTTTTCAGGTGAGGTTTGATAACGGCGGGATGAAGATCTTTATCGTGTCGTAACAGCTGGAGATCTCTGGGATTGTCATCGAAGTATGTCTGCGATGGATCAAATCAGTACATAACTACAAACTGTGGAACAACACAGTTGAGGTTTAATATGATTAAATAAAAACAATCTAACCTTCAGCTTTTCTGAATTCAACAGCTCTTGTTTGATCTCCTTTAGTCGGGCCTCTTTAACCGCCTGTTTTGTTACTGATCTCATGGCATCCTGCACATATTTAATCACATGAGAGACTATATCACATAAACTACAAAATGAAGGAATAATGCAAGCTCAAAACACTGTCTGCTGACAATCATACCCGACATCTGTATCTGAACGCCTCGATCTCCTGCATTTTGAAGCTGTATGGTTTCAGTACGCTATCTGAAGTTTCTGTAAATACAGAAGAACCAGTTTTCATTTAAATACTTTCCTTTTTTATATAACTCCGATCTAAAAGAAAGATAGCAGACTAATTAACATGTTTACCCCCAATAAGAGCACTTTCCACTTCTTCAAGCAGATTGAGTTCTGTGTGCGATATGAGGGACAGAGCAGTGCCAGGTTTGTCCGCACGAGCCGTTCTGTAGAAAGATGGAAAAGATTAAGGCTGGACGTGCAATCCTTTTCTGTTTTATAAAAATACTGATCACACATTATCTTTGAGCCTACCTGCCAACACGGTGGATGTATGACTCGACGGTGACTGGGAAATCAAAGTTAATGACATTGAAGACGTTGTGGAAGTCAATACCTCTGGATACACCATATTCCTTGTCTTTGCCTCTGGGGTGAAAAGTAATGTTTTAAACACACTACAACATTATTCATTACAATTTCATTTCATGTATAGTTAGAATTGTAAATATTCTTTATGGATGTCGCTAGGCAACCGTACTTTTCACTTTTCCTGCCTTTCTTCTTCTTCTTTCCTTTCTCTTGGGAATTCTGAGAACTTGGATCTGGATTCTCAAGTCCATGTTCGTCGGTGGCAATGATGTAATCATAAAATCCTTGATTAAATTGAGAGATGATGTGACACCTGAAAAATAATTCAAACATCATCTATTATTCAAATCAGGAAAATTCAATAAATTCAATAGAATAGTTTCGTTTTTCAGTTTCTCATCTTTAGTGCAAATTTAAGAAATGTGACTCTTCTTTCACACCTGGAGTGAATTGGCAGTTCTGAGTTCAGGACACAAGCAGGAATGCTAAACTGCTCCAGAAACAGTTTGAGTCTGTAACATCGGTCCACGGTGTTGACGAATATGAGTGTCTTCCCTTGGACCAGGCCGAGCTTCAGGAGCGTGTAGATGAGCAGAAATTTGTCCTCCTCCTCACACTTCACAGTGTACTGCTGGAGCTTTGAAGAGTCTGGAAGCTGAGAACCCTGGAGCTTCAACGTTACCTACAGAACATGACGAACATTAGATTCATATCCACCAAAAACACACTAACCCTGATTGTTTCATTTGGTTCTTCACTCACAGGATTATGGAGGACAAGATCTTTCAGAGCCTGAACGTCGTTGTTCAGTGTGGCAGACATGAGGAAGGCCTGATATATGTTGGGGAGATGACTGGAGAGAGAAATAAAGAAGTTAACCTTTTAAACATTGACTAGACTTTTTTTAGTTTTCTTTTATATATTATAATTGAATGACTTCATATCACAAGCAGTACCACAGCAGGTTCTTCAGGTCGAATTCGAATCCAAAGGAAAAGATCAGATCGGCTTCATCAATGACCAGAACTTCTATTGATGAGAGCATCAGATTCTGAGCGCTGAGGTGAGCCTGAACACGGGATGGCGTGCCCACAACAATGTCTGGTTTCTCCATTAAAATCGGCCTATGGAGGATTCACTGGTTTATCAATCTGACCAGCTTCAAAGCATTCACAGATCAGAGATGCTGTACTCACTTCTGTGCTGACAGATCCGCTTTGCCCGATATGTCTGCCACCCGGACATCTCTGCTACAGTATGCTGCCAGCTGTCGGATCATGGTCTGGACCTGCTGGCCAAGTTCTTTGGTCGGTACAAGGACTAGTGCTCTAACCGCCTGGTCACGAACTGTCTGTCATAGCAAAGAAACTTTAAGCAAGACACATTTCCCAAAGCCTTGAGTAATTTTAAATGATAAAAGCCATGTGTTACCTGTTTGGACATGAGGACCCGTTGGATAAGTGGTATGGCATAGGCTGCAGTTTTCCCCGAACCGGTCCGAGCTCGGGCCAACAGGTCTTTCCCCTCGAGCGCCAGTGGAATAGCCTTCTCCTGAATGAGAGTGGGGTGAGCCCAGCCCAAATCTGCCACCGCCTAATATTAACACCCAGACAGGTAAAGCAGTAAAGCATGAATACAGATCTGGCAACTGAATCACACATCAGTAATATGCACGGGGTTTTAGATATAAGTTATGACCTAGTGGTAAGAGAGTTTGACTCCTTACCCAAGGGTTTTGGGTTCAAGTCCCGGACTGACAATATCATGACTATGCTACCCTTGAGCAAGGCACCCAAGCCTCAACTGCTCCCCGGGCACCGGAGCATAGATGCCTGCCCACCAGTCTTGTGTGTGTGCAAGGTTGGTGTGTGTTAACTGCTGTGTGTGCTCATGGTTGGTGTGTGTGTTCACGGGTGGGTTTGTGTATTCACGTGTGTGTGTGTATGTGTGTTCACCACTGGGTATGTGTTTTCACTGGTTAGTGTGTGTGTGTTTATGGTTGGTGTGTGTGAGTTGCTGTGCCTGTGTTCATTGTTTCGGTTGTGCGCTCAAGGTTGGTGTGTGTGTACGCTACTGTGAGTGTGTTTACTGCTGTGTGTGTTCAATGCTGTCTGTGCGTGTGTGTTCACTGCTGTCTGTGCGTGTCTGTGTTCACTGCTGTCTGTGTCTGTGCGTGTCTGTGTTCACTGCTGTCTGTGTCTGTGCGTGTCTGTGTTCACTGCTGTCTGTGTCTGTGCGTGTCTGTGTTCACTGCTGTCTGTGTCTGTGCGTGTCTGTGTTCACTGCTGTCTGTGTGTGTCTGTGTTCACTGCTGTCTGTGTCTGTGCGTGTCTGTGTTCACTGCTGTCTGTGTCTGTGCGTGTCTGTGTTCACTGCTGTCTGTGTGTGTCTGTGTTCACTGCTGTCTGTGTCTGTGTGTGTCTGTGTTCACTGCTGTCTGTGTCTGTGCGTGTCTGTGTTCACTGCTGTCTGTGTCTGTGCGTGTCTGTGTTCACTGCTGTCTGTGTCTGTGCGTGTCTGTGTTCACTGCTGTCTGTGTCTGTACGTGTCTGTGTTCACTGCTGTCTGTGTCTGTGCGTGTGTGTGTCACTTCTGTCTGTGTGTGTGTGTGTGTGTGTGTGTGTGTGTGTGTGTGTGTGTGTGTGTGTGTGTGTGTGTGTGTGTGTGTGTGTGTACTTTGGATGGGTTAATTGCAGAGCACAAACTATTGGTCACTATACTTTGCTGTTGGTCACTTTCACTGTTGAATATAATTGTGTAGATACTTCAGTCAAGATTACATCATTACACAAGTTACAGTTGATGTGTGACCACCAAATATATAAAATAAATTTCTCTAAATGATAGATATCAATAACAGTGGCATTGTTCACACATATATCGAGCTATTTTCCCTGTATTTCCTATAGTGAGTACTCACTAAAACACTGTTGCTATTGTGTTGTTATGTTGTTTTATACACTTATATTGATATATATACATGCTTTAATATATAGAGTGGGTCATATTCGCAATGAAGTAAAACAATGTGTTATTCACTATATTTTTTTGTGCAGAAATAACTTGTGGAGTGTGAAATAAATACTTAAATGTTTGCACATTGAGAAGCTGAACAGTTTCTTCACAGCAAAGATGCTACAGAAGAACTAAAACAACACCTCAAACAGACATCTGACAACCTTTAACCTCACAATCATAATAAAAACTGTTCCCATAACTATTTATTGTACCTTTAACAATCGATCATCCAAACCCATCTCGTGAAATTCCAGCATGTGTTCGTCCATGTTCACACGTGTGTTCGGCACTGGCAGTCAGTGCAGTGAGTGAACGAGCGCCACCCCGCAGCGCCGCCATCAGCACTGGAGGAAAACTGCAGGGGCGAATCCAGATCCATTTAAACGTGACTCCAAACAAACATTATAATACAACTGTGCGCATTTAAATCTCATTTATTGCATTTAATCCCGTCAGTCGCTTTTTATTACAATCAAATGCGGTCTGACGCGGTTTTAAAAGCTCGAGATGTAGTTGCGCCAACTGTCCGCTGGAGTCACTGTTGCGCCGGCGCGCTTTGATGAGCGGACACCGTACAAACAAAAGCATCAACGTGGAAGAAAACACAGCGGTTGCGATATACAAGTAAGTCTGTGAATGTCACAATGTATCATTTTAATATATCTTATAAAACATGAATCATAATCTGTTAATGAGGACAAATGGCTTGCTTTTAAGAACACACACACACACACACACACACATACACACACACACACACACACACACACACACACACACACACACACACACACACACACACACACACACACACACACACACACACACACACACACACATAGACAGACACAAACACACACACACACACACACACACACACACATAGACAGACACAAACACACACACACACACACACACACACACATAGACAGACACACACACACACGCACAGACACACACACACACACTCTCACACACACACACACACACACACACATAAGGATAAATGAAACCTGCTATTGTTGAAAATACACCAATCACAACATCACACAGCATCTGCACTGCATCACAATAGTTCTTGTGTCTTATTTCTATTTGTTCTCATTTGTTTTGTATTGTGTTCAGAAAACAGTTTGTGGAGCAATCTGCTATGGAGCCTCAGGTATACAGGATAAGATGAGATTAATAATCTCAGATACATTTGCTCTTATGTTAATGTGTCAATGATGCTGTGTTCAGATGAGACAGCGGGTGTTCACCGGTGTGGTCACTCAGATGCTGGAGCATCATGGGATTGTGGATCAGGAGGTTCATTTCCCCGTCAGGTTTGTGACATTCCGGCACATTGCGGAATAATGTGAGATGGGATCATTGCTGATGTGTTTGGTTGTGCCGCAGCGTTGTGGTGGGTCGCGTCCCGGTCGTGGGAGAAAAAGTCCTCGTCAAGGCAGTTCAGGACCCTTTGAAATCCATCAGCTGGACCGCTCAGAGGGTTCAGACACTCAACGGACAGGTATATATATATTTTAGAGGATATCCCAAAGAAGAAGCTACGCAACAGTTATTCACTCTTGGTTCTGTGTGTCCAGCCTTTTAAATCTCCTCCTCCGCTGTTGCCGTCCATGTCGGCAAATCTGAAGCCGGGAATTTTAGGAAATAAACCACAACCGCTGCTTAAATCTCCTAAAATCCCACCACTGATTCCCAGCATGCAGCCAAATCCTGGTATGTGATGGACTGATCCAGTATGCTGCCTGAGTTCTTCTGTATGACGGTGTACTCACTCTGATGTGTCACGTGGCAGGTGGTATGATCCAGATGTCCCATCATCAGCAGATGCCGTGGAACGGGCCTTTTGAAGCTTGGGGCGGGGGGAGAAAGAGGCATTCTGAAGTCATGGGGGGACGGAGAGGTGGACGCTGGTGAGTTGGACTGCTTTTTTAAACATATCGATATTAGCACACTCTGTGAGCTATATGCAAAAATCATTGTTCTTCAAAAAGGATTTTTGTGACTTCTTTAAAACTGTTCAAACATGGTGTTTTGGAGACCTTAATGTGCCCTTGTCATGTCGTATGTTGTGACAGGGAGGACAGCAGCGGAGGTTCGTGGGGAGGAGACCCCCTACAGCAGAAGAGGAAAAGATGGAGACCGGTCACAGAGGACGAAGTGCCAAGAAAGAGCGCTTCTATAAACACACACAGCAGCCCTCTCTTCTCATGCTTCTCTAGGGACACGTCAGTACTACAAAGATCTAGTTATAATGAAATACATCACCAAGTTTATTTATTTATTGAGCCTACATGACTCATATAACCTGTGACCAAGGCATCACACATTTTAATATCAGAGTTCCAGTTTTTCTAAACTGTATCTCTTGATTTTTTCAGCCAATCCTGTGACGCTCTGGAGTTGCAGCGGAGGTACCCACACCTGCAGATACCTTCAGACCTCTTCCACCTGCAGCAGTCCTGGACAGAGAGTTTCCCTCTTAACCATCCTATGTGTCTTAGAGGTCCGAGTCTGTTTCACATAGGGTCACACCAGCCCGAGACACCAGCAGTTACCAGCGAGACCTCTGATTCCGCATTCACCGTGAGGGTACGAGCCATGGAAGCATCTCATCCTTTTCTTGACTGACAGATGCTCTTAAGTTTGTATTGATGTGATTCTGTCCCCTTTCAGGTTCTGCTGCTTTCCACACCATCTCTTGAGGACTTTTATTCACTGTGTTGTAATCTCTCAAAGGACGGTCAGACACAGAAGGATTCCGTGCATCCGACAACGCTGCTTAAGGTAAGAACATACAGACCTCTGAGCTCACTGAAGGGGATAGTTCACCCAAAAATTTTTCATTATTTACTCTCTCTCTCCTGTGTTTCTGTTCTTTTGCAGAGCACAAAAAAGGTGATTTATAGAATGTTTTACAATTACTTTCTATACTTAATAGAAGTGAATGGGTGCTATCTTAAAGGAATCCTAATACAAAATTATTGTTAGAATATGCTAGAAATGTATCACTATGAACAGTAATCATATTAGTTGTCACCTTCAATTGAAAATGTTTTTAATATATTTTGTACATGAACAAAATGTTTTGTAAATACAGAAACTAATGTTGAATAAATGTTTACGTTAAGATTCGTACGTTTTTAATTTAGATTGATTTTTATTTTAATTTCAAATATCTGTGTATGTTTTAATTTACAAGTGATTTTATTTTCTACTTGTATGACAGTGCTAATAAATCCAATTATTTTTATTAATGTTTCTGTTTCTCTTTCATATAGAAATAAAAATGCAAATGCTTTCTCTCTGTGCTTTAGTTCATGTTGATTGACAGCGGTGGGGAGTTGCAGCTGCCGGGAGGTTCCTGGTCATCCAGTAAAGATGGAGCGGAGCCTGTGAAGGACCCTGAGACTCTGATCAACACTGCCGTCCGATGTGTAAAGGACCAGACCGCCCTGGACCTGTCATCCAGCACACAGTGGTCTGATGTTGTTAATAACTTTCCAAATACATTGCTTTCCTATTTCTTAATAACATTGGGCATGAACTTCTCTTTCATTATCTTTAAAGGCACCGGATGGCTGAGCTACGTTATCTGTCTGAAGGGAAAGCAGAGACGGTCGTGTTTTATTTGCCAGATTTGTGGAGTCTAATGCCAACAGAGAAAGAGTGGACACAGTTACAGCAAGAACAGCAGGTACGTACAGAACCATTCAGACATGAGAGAGAATCGGAGGGAATATCACATTAAAGAACATTTTTGTGTCATCCAGGATGTTGAATCAAAACTGCCTGAGCTTCCGTCTTTAGTATTTAATCCAGCTGCTGGTGTAAATCTGTCTGTCATGTGTCTTTCATCACTGTTGGAATCGCAGAGCTCTCAGACAAGAGACAGCTGTGAGGTCAGTGCAATAAGAATACATTAAGTTATACAATTAAAGTCATGTTGTGTAAAATGTCAATTTCATAACAGGTGAGTCTAATGGCGGAGATGTTCAGCGAGATGCTTCAGAGAGATTTTGGACTTCAGCTGTATCAGTATCTCTGCAGTTTGCCGCTAGGTCCTAGCATCTCTCCCTCCAGCAACAAAGACGACAACAGCAAATCTGTGGTACACTGCAGTCATCGGTTCATCACACTCCTTTAATTCAGGAAGAATATTGTTTCCCCTCATGTGATCAGTTTAATGAACACTGCAGTGTGTCTCTGCAGGAGGACAAGACAGAAAAAGCAGACATGCCGAATGTGATAAAGAAAGCATCAGACTCAAAAAGGAGAAAAGTTAAAGATGCAGATGAACAGAGAGACACAGATGGGATTTCACTGAAAGATGAGACTGAGCTCGTTGAGAAACCATTAGGTCATCTAAAAGAGAGTAAAACTGGAGGAGACACTCAGAGCAGCCCTGCATCAGACAATCAGACGTCTAAAGAGAACGTGAGAATCTGATCATGTCGTATCTATATGTAAGTCATGTGTAATGTGTCTTGTTTAAACTCTCTCTCTGTGTCATTACAGGATTGTCCTCCGGGATGGACTGCGGAACTTCCACGTAAAGTTCTTTTGTCTTGGACGTTCTTTGATCGACAGCTGACAGGAAGTGTCAGAGAGCAAGACCTCCTCAACATCCTGCTCTCTCTCGGCCTATATATCAGTCCCGCTCAGGTTGATTTCTTAAGATTCTTAAATTAAAAAATAATAGTTGGGTTTAAAAGAACGTTCTTGTGTTTTTTTTATTTTTGCAGCAATTTGTAAAAAGAAAAACATGAATTAATTACAATAAAACATAAAAAGTAAAACACGGAAGGGGGTAAAACACTATATAAGTATTCATTGTTTAGTTTTTTAAAATTCAAAACAATTGACAATTTATCATTTTAATCAAATTAAAATTAAAAGTTTACTTTTATTAAGAAACATATTCCTAAAGAATGAGCTGATAGTCCATAATCTAGTTCTAAAGAATACTGAATATAAAATGGAGAATAAATAAATGATGGTTGATCCGTTTCTTAAACTCACACAACTTGTGTCGCTTCCTCTTGTGTCATCAGGCATTGGATCTGGTCAGGAAGACAACCGTCAATGGGGTTTGTGTGTACAGAAACCTCTGCAGATGCTGGACAGACACAGATCACGCAGATGACAGCATCAGTACTGAAGGTGTGTGTGTGATGGAAGGACATTTAGACAAGCCTTCTCATGTCAACCATATTAAACACTACTGTCTCTTTTTTCTCAGGGAATAAAGCGCTGTTGCCTATACAGCCCTGCAGAGAGAAAGTTTCCGGACATCACTCCTCTACCAGTCATAACACAGACGTAGTGAACTACAATGGGAACGTCATCAACATACCCAATCTGTTGCGGTCCTTAGAGAACAGCAAAACATCCCAACATGAGCTGGAGAAACAGATCATCACACTACAATCCAGACTGGGTAAAACCCATCCTATTGTGCACTTTTACACTAATGCTATGAGACAAATATAGATAAGGCCTGTGAATAGGAAATACAAATCCCACGAGTGTAATATCAGATCTAAATTTTGTTATTGTGAATGGGATTCAGAAGCAGCAGAGGCGAGCCACTCCTCCAGTGAACAAGATAAGAGCCAACACGAAGAACTGAAGAGGAACCTGCAGGAAGCCGAGATGCTTAACAAAACCTATGAGAAGAGTTTAAGAGAAAACGCCAGTCAGATGATGTCTGTCATTGAGAAGATGCAAGCAATGGTTGAACAGGTGAAGTTCTTGGTTGTTTTACAGCATTACAGATGTTATGTTTGTCTTCTTTCTCAAATCCATTATGTTTGAACTGTTTAGACAGCAGCTCTTACACGGGAGGTGAAAGACAAGAAGATGTAGAAGCTGGAGAACTTCCTTTAATACTGTCCATCACTGTCTGGACCAATGAGAAGATCTGTGAAAAAAAACTTGTGTGTTTTCTTGCACATTGTCTTGAAAACAAAATCAGGTTTTATTGTTTTGTTTTCCTGCCATCGATATGCAAATTAAGTCTTAAAATTTCATCATGATATCTTTGAACGCATAGAGCATAGAGCTTTGTGTGTTTAAGATGCAAATGCGTTGACACAACATGTGGGCTTTTATTCAAAGTGGTTTGTTTATGTTGTTAATATGGCAGCTATGGAAATGTAATCCTCAACAAAACGGACAATCTTATAAATAATAATAATAATAAATGCTGTCTAAATGCACACACTTATATCCATTATTAAAGCCACCCTCTATTGATTTAGCAGAATTTTATTTTGTAATAGGATCCACTTCCTTAATATGTTGTATAGTTTCGTCTAGAGTCTAGACTAAAAGATTCTCGTTTTGCATTTCACGTTTATAAGATACTGTTTAAATTAGTCGTTTAATGCTCGGCCTACAAGACATTTATTTAGTGCGCTGTCAAACAGTAAGATTTTAATGGTAAAACTATTAAATGTAACTGTATTTTCCTCAGGGACTCTTCGTTTCGTCTGCGTCTTAAGATTTGTAAAAGTTTCAGTTGTCTTCCAGGATGTATTAAAAAAGGGGAAAATGATTTTGTCGTCCCATTATAAATGCAGTCTCAATAGAAATAAAATACTGCTCGTTGTCAATGAATAAAGTTGTGTCTGTCTGCTAATTAAGCATTTTATTTTAATTTATTTTATTTTATTTATTTTATAAATATAAATGTAGGCCGGTAATTCAATTTTATTTAATTTTAAAAACATTTATTTATTTCCCGATGCAATTGAATCAATGTAGAATGCGAGCACGTAGAACACTATTATAATGATAAAATATCCAATGTACAAAAATACACAGGTTAGAAATAAGTACGCATACTAAAAGTTTTTATCCATTTTATATTATGTAATTGATGCCTTTGTAGGACGCTCATTAATATTTATAAGCCAAGCTTTCTCATTCGTCAATCTGCTGAACCTCCCACGTCACATTTGACCAATCAGGAGACGAGAAATGTTGAGTGACAGCTGCACTCTTTCACTTTCATTTTACAACTCAACACAGGTTGGTTGTACAGTTTTGTTGTGTGTGCTGATCTCAAATGAAGAGTAAAGTTACATGACATTACCTATCTTTTTATTTCTTGGTGGACATCTACAGATGCTTGAGCACAGACTGATCCCAGACCAGCTGCCACAGTAAACATGATCCTCAAGTGTCTGTATTTAACCTGCCTAACATCTAACATCTTGTTTTCTGGTCTTGTGGTTGGGAATCATGGGAAAACACCAGCTAACATGGACACACATGTGTCACCTTTTCCCTGGAATAAGATGAGGTTGCCGGATAGTGTAAAACCCCAACATTATGATCTCCTGATCCATCCCAACCTGACATCCCTGACCTTCAGCGGTGCTGTTGAGATCCTCCTGGAGGTTCTGCTGGACACCCGAGCTCTCATTCTCCACAGCAAGAGGCTTCGCATCTCCAGAGCTTTACTCCTGGACTCCGGACATCCCTTGGATCTCCAGGTCAGCGAGTTTGAAGACCATGATCAGATAGCGCTCTTTTCTGACCAGCACATATTCACGAGAGGAAGTCATGTCATCCGTCTGGAGTTCTCAGCCGACCTGTCTGACAGCTTTCATGGGTTTTATAAAAGCACGTACACCACAAGGACTGGAGAGGTTAGGTAAGACTTTGAATCTTACATGCCATCCGTCAGATATTGTCATTCAATGCACTGTTCATTTTGTTTTGCAGGATGTTGGCATCCACCCAGTTTGAAGCGACTCATGCCCGAGCTGCCTTCCCTTGTTTTGATGAACCTGAATTCAAAGCCAACTTCACCATCCGCATCCGCAGAGAGTCAAGACACATTTCCATATCCAACATGCCCAAGGTATGAATCACTCGCCACAGCTTTTGTACAGCAAACTGATCAAACTATATTTATGAGGTTTTAATGGCACTTTAATGGAATGGAATAAAGCATAAAATAGCTTCTATAGAGTAGAATATACACTTGTCAACTGTTGTAGTGGATGAAACCCTTTCCAAAGTTATAAATGAACGTTGAACTACATCCATTCTTGTCACTGGACAACTTTAAGGACATTGGTCCACTTAAATGTTGAGTACCGGAGACTAGAAGGGCTTTTTGTAGAGTAGAATATAGAAATAGGCCTAAAAAGTAGACTGTTAAATATAATTGTATAAAATAGAATAGAATAGAACAGCCTTTTATATAATATAAAATAGAATAGTAGAATAAAATATATTATAAAATAGCTTTTAAGGGCGTATAATATAGAAAAGAAAAGCTCTTTATTGAATAAAAAAGGTTTAGTATTGCATCTTGTATCCTATGATACACAGCCTGTAGTTTCAATATATTTTCATAGAAAATAAAAAAAATGTAATAGAAAATATATTGAATCATAGAACAAATTCTTTTTTACCAACCAAAACCAAAATGTTTCTACAGCATTGACTGTTTTAAAACTGTGTCAGTTGCAATGGGGCCGTAACATTAATTTGAATAGGATAACTTACATAATTGATCATAAAAATGTTGTCTACTGACATGTCTTTTATAGGGATTTTATTCTGAATTACTTTTCCTAATTTAAGTTCTATCTCAGTTGAGAACTGTAGAACTAAGCAATGGACTACTAGAGGATCAATTTGACACAACTGTGAAGATGAGCACTTATCTGGTGGCCTTCATCATCTGTGACTTTCAGTCCATCAGTAAAAAAAGCCAGAATGGAGTCGAGGCAAGTGGATAAACTTTCAAAAAACATTCATCTTGAGTTTAATAACACAGGTATTTCTTTAGTCAATGATAACCTGAATCCTCACGTAGATATCAGTGTATACTGTTCCTGAGAAGATCAATCAAGCGGATTATGCTCTCGACACCGCTGTCACACTGCTGGACTTTTATGATGATTATTTTGACATCCCCTACCCGCTCCCCAAACATGGTACAGTTTTCTTCCCTGATGGTTTACTTGCATATGAATGAAATATGTTTTTGTCTGAATGAAGTCTTTGTCTTGCAGATCTTGCAGCAATCCCTGACTTTCAGTCTGGTGCGATGGAAAATTGGGGCCTGTCGACATACAGGGAATCTGGGCTGCTCTTTGACCCCAAGAAATCCTCATCCTCTGACAAACAGGGCATCACTAAAGTTATCGCCCATGAACTCGCCCACCAGGTTCAGATCTTCATTTCTCATTCAGCTTCCCAACATCATAAAAATAAACCCACAAGATCATATGAATAATCAATTGTAATACATCCTTTTTCAACAGTGGTTTGGAAATCTGGTCACTATGCAGTGGTGGAATGATCTGTGGTTAAATGAAGGTTTTGCCAAGTTCATGGAGTTTGTGTCGGTCAACATCACACATCCTGAGCTGCAAGTGGTAAGGCAAAACTAATTTATGGTCAGTCGGGATGATGTTGCGGTTTAACTGAGCTCATGTTGGTGTATTGAAGGGCGATTATTTCCTGGAGAAGTGTTTTAGTGCCATGTCCGTCGACTCTTTAAGCTCCTCCCACCCCATCTCAACCCCGGTGGAGAATCCTGCTGAAATCGGTGAGATGTTTGATGACGTCTCCTATCAGAAGGTACATACACTTTTAATCCATAACTGCCTCCCTCCTGAAGTATTATCACTATCAATGTCATCGTTCTGTATTTTTAATTGTATAATGGTCATTTAAGGGGGCGTGTATTTTAAACATGCTAAGGGATTTCTTGAGCCCAGAGGCGTTCAAGTATGGCATTATACTCTACCTCAAGAAACACAGCTACCAGAACACCGTCAACTCTCATCTTTGGGAAAGTCTTACTAATGTGAGTAACACCTATATTATAATTGTGCTTTTTCAATTATCCAGCTTTTGGTTTTTGAGGTCAAAAGTGATTTACTTCCGCCAGATTTGCACTCCTGAATTAGAATCAGGAAGACTGAAACTCAACGGATTCTGTTACAAAAGCAGGACCGAGACTCCAGCGTCTGTAAGTTTAATTTGAAATCATCAATCCGTAGTAATCATATTATCCAGTTTTTCCCAATCTAAATACTTGCAAATCTCATTGACCCACCAGAAATGGTTTATGGAGGACGATGTCAATGTACAAGCGATTATGGACACCTGGACGCTGCAGGAGGGCTTTCCTTTGATTACTGTGGGAGTCAAAGGTCGAGAGGTCACGCTCAAACAAAAGCGCTTCCTTAAAGGGAAAAAGTCCCAGACGAGTTCACAGTGAGCATTGTTTCATATTTTATAGAATCGCTTTCCTCCGGTACGAGAATTGATCCGAGGCAATACATTTTGTCTGTAGGGGACGAGTCCTGTGGCAGGTTCCTTTGACATACATCACCAGCCACAGTCCGACAGTCCAGCGGTACCTGCTGAAAAGTGAAAAAGGTTTGTGCCATGACTGCCAAAAATAAACCAGCCTGTGTGATTTCTCTTATGATACATAACTTCTCATGTTGTGTCCTCAGATGTTTTATACCTGCCGGAAGAGGTTGAATGGGTTAAATTTAATGTGGAACTTCGGGGATTTTATATTGTACATTATGAGTCGGGCGGCTGGGAGGCATTGATCAAACAGCTTCTGCTGGACCACACTGTTTTCAGCAGCAATGATAGAGCCAGTCTCATTCATGACATCTTTCAACTGGTCAGGTGAGAGAATTCGATGCTATTGACCAGAGCATGTGTTGCTTATAAAACGACATCTAATACACATTTTATTTTGCCTGAAGGCCTAGGTTAATTTGATATTAGATCATCTAAAATGTAATCCTACTCTTTATCTTTTGTCTATATTGCACACTCAGTTGAGATGAAAAGCTTGTCTGATTTATATATTTCAGCATCGATAAGGTTCCTCTGGACAAAGCTTTGAATCTCAGCGTGTATCTCAGCAAAGAGTCGGAGATTGTGCCGGTAACGCAGGGCTTCAGCGAGCTCGTGCCTCTTTACAAACTCATGGAGAAGAGAAATATGGAGGAACTCGAGAAACAGATGAAGGTTTCGCGCATGATACATTTCTGTAATGTTTATTGAACACATTCGGTCCTACACAGTACTGCGTGTGTGTTTAACAGGGTCACTTAGTGAAGTTATTCAAGAGATTGATTGACGGTCAGAGCTGGTCTGATGAGGGTTCTGTATCCGAGCGTGTGCTCAGAAACTATCTGCTGTTGTTTGCCTGCATACGCCGTTATCCGCCATGCGTCAGCACCGCCACAGATCTCTTTCAGAAGTGGAGAGAATCCGATGGCAAAATGTGGTAAGATTTCGAAATGCTCATTGAATTTTCGGATACACCATTGATGGCACTCAGATTTGTGTTTTATCCAGGCTGCCGGCAGATGTTATTTTGGCGGTGTTCACTGAAGGAGCACGCACACATGAAGGATGGGACTTCCTTTTGGAGAAATATGTGAAGTCAGTCTCTCCTTCAGAGAAGGGGCTGATCAAAGCGGCTCTGTCCTACAGTCCTCTAGCCCACAAACTAGAATGGTGAGACTGGATTCATAAAGATCTTGTATGTTCACATCAATCTTTAATGTAATCCTGTTCTGTTCCCTAGGCTTCTTGAAAAGACTATGGACGGACAGATACTAAAAACCCAAGACCTTCCGTCGCTGGTTATCAGTGTTAGTAAAAACCCAAAAGGTTACAAACTTGCCTGGGAGTTTTTGAAGAGGAACTGGGGGAAACTGGTGAAAAAGTATGTACAGAATAAATTTGAATAAATTCTGAATATCTGATTTTGCTTTTCTTTTAAGATTTGTGGTATGTTGAACTTTTCTCCAGGTTTGATCTTGGTTCATCTGCGATATCTCGCATGGTTGTGGGAGTAACCGAACAATACTCTACCAGAGGAATGCTTGAAGAGGTACTAAAATCTTCGTTTTTTTGTTAAGCTTCATAAGGAACTAACTGTAATGTGTGTCAGCATAAAGTCCATTAACTCAAACATAATTGATTTTTTGACGTTTGTGTAGGTTCAGTTTTTCTTCAGATCGCTGACAAAGGAACAGGGATCAGGTCTTCGCAGTATTCAGCAGGCTCTGGAGAAGATCCAGGAGAACATTCGCTGGATGGACAAAAACATCCCGCTGCTGAAAGTTTGGCTCGACACACACAGTTTGTTCTGAATTGAATGTGTTCCTGTACACCGTACGGACAGTGTTTCACACCCCGTTTTGTTAAAATTTGGAGTTTGATCAATAAAAAAATATGAAATCTTTAACAAGAATTTTCTCTTGTTTGTTAAATAACCCCTCCAACTCCAAATGTCCATATTTTGTCTCAAGTGTTCCGTTTCAAATTTAAATAAAGTTTGTTAAGATAAACAAAGTACTAATGCAGTTTTTTGTTTCATTTAAAATCAAGTCATACACGTATTATGGCTTTCAATGGTTTTATTCAAAGTTTCCAAAACAATAAAAAGGATTAAATGTAAAACATTAAATTATATTTACATCAGTATTAACTTCACTTATAATGGCAGAAGTACCGCTACTATAGAACATACGGTTTAATCCAGTAACCTTTAACTGGCTACCAATCACAGTTTAATAAAAACTAACATGAATGTTTAGTTAAAAAACACCCGCCACAAAAAGACGAACAAACAGAGTTGGCATTATAGTTCCATCTGAGAAGCATTTGATTCCATATAAATGATGAAATTGTTGTACTGACACAATGTTTCTGTTAAATCTCATTTAAAAAATATATAACAGCTACTTAAAACACAAGCTAAACACAATAAAAGTTACAGGGGAGGTGTTAACAGTTAACCGGATTTAAAAGCACTCATGGCCTATTTCGAGAAAAATTACTTATGTTAATATAAGCTGGTACCTTGAGTATAAAATCTGAGAACAACATCCCAGTGCCACCACAACAATTTTGAGCCGTGAGTCCGCACAGACACCGGTTCACATCAGGAAAATACTGTCCTGTTGTTTGTCTTACATGATCTCTCCTCTGGATTCTCAAAAGTGTTCAAGCTCTCCGGTCATAGTCGCTCACCATCTTTTTGATGTGGTTTAATTTGGCCTTCAGATATTTGCATCTCTTCCTCTTCACCTGGTAATCACCACTCTGTGAAAACATCGACGTTCACACTTAATGTTCATACATTTTTTTCATCAGTTTTAGAAACACAAAGAGACCCATTTTAAGGATAACGTCTTTCAATATTGTCTAATTCTGTGAGAAAACAGCAGTCAGCTCATTCTTACCCTCTTTGTGCCTTTCAGCATGTTGTATTCATCCATTGCGTCCTGTTACAAGATAATGACGTGGGTTAGCAATCGAAATGAGTTTCGCACTGCTTACATTTCTGATTGAAATGACAGAGTCGACCGATTTACTAAGTCCAGTTCACATTTACTCAAAGATCACTTCCTCCATATAAGAATAATGCTTTGGGAATAAACACAAATTTAGTAGGTCACTCCGATTCATACCAGGAATTGTGGACTGCCTTCCTGAAGGTCATCAAGTTCACGGTCCACTTCAGCCAAACGTTTGTTGATCTGGTCCAGCTCCCCCTGAAGATTCTTGTATTCCAGATGATCTTTGTCAAACAAATGCTTGTATTCATCTCTCTCCTCATTATTTACAATGGCAGGGAACTCGCTGTAAAACAAGAAAAAAGCATTCAGAATGGGATACCAGGCAGGCACATTTACATGAAGACCATTCTCAAAATATCTGATTGTATACCGGTTTTCAACCACAGATTGAGTAAATGATATCGCTTGATTTCCATCCTTCAAACCAATGACATGACATGTTAATGATTACATTCAGAAGATAACCCACCTGGAAAAGTCATCATCATCCAGCTCATCTCCCGAGGAGGCGTAGTCGGTATCGCGGTTCAGTCTGTCAGCGGTTCGTGGACGGAGAGCGCGGCGTTTCTTGGGCTGACCTGCAGAACTGTTCATGTCCGAGTCACTGCTGAGAGGATTTGAACTACGAACGGGGAGCGCGTGCTCCACTGTCCTAAATAACAGAAACACCATTACAATGGCATGAACATAATGCAAAAAGAGCATTCTTCACCTGGCTTATGTTTATTCATACATGTTGTCTGTTCTGTAATGATGACAATGCTGGATTATTTGGATAAGACCGGTTTTATCCTTAAGAAGTATTGATTTCTTTTCTCAAAGTCATCGTCGCAGCTGTTATGCATGAATGCTTCCATTAAGTGGAACGAGAGTCAGTCAATCTCAGATGGGAATGTGTCAGAGAAAAAACCTCCAGACACAGAAATGCAAACAAAGTAAGAATGCCAAAACTTCCCTAATCTGATGCTGCACTACCAGTAAACCGCTTTCGGTCGGGTACCTTCAGTTCCTTTAAATATGACCGAATGTTTTGATCTCGAGAAATGAAAAACCACCACCAGTTTGACATGAACATCTTCAAGACTGACTTCGGAAAAACATTCCCGTACTTACGGAGGACTTTCGCTGTAAGGAGGTTTATCGTAATTTGTGCTGTTGTCGTCGAGATCATTTCTCGAGCCGAATTTCGTTGGATATTCAGTCAACATTGGATCGGGGACTTCATTGACATCATTTACCTAAAAGAAAGACCCACATTAAAACCTGGAGATGTAAAATATGATGCTGCAAAAATTGTCAAACAAAATCAAATGTATACATGCCAACATGTATTAAAATCTGAATGTAAATGAATCCTATTATTGAAGTGTAAACAGCACAGAGGCGGTTTGCGGTGGGTTCTTCGGGTGAAGGTGGGAAGACAGATGTGTTCCAACATGCCTTTGCTAGAAAGAACAAAAACAAATACCTAACTTCTTTAACTGTCTCTCAATGATCCCAAATTAATGATTTCCAGTCATATCTGCAAAATGACATCCTGATTTCTTGAGGCTGAAAATATTTGCTTCATATTTGTCCAACAACAGATTCAGTTCCTGGTGAAACCGGTTTTCCCCCAAACAAACAATCCTGCACTAAACAAAAAACAAGGCCAAAAACCTATAGAAAACATGTTTAATCGGAAACCTAAAAACTCCCATTGATCCCATTGCATTTATATGTACTTTAAATGTAATTGTTAACTATTTAAATCTTCTGGACCAAATAAAAAAAAAGTATAAAATCAGAGTTTCATTGGCTTTTATGATTCATAAAGCATGACTAAATCTACCACTTTTCCAACTATAACATCATAAAACAAAACACCACTGATAACTCCAGTAGAGATAAACAACTAACCACACCCTGAAACCAAGAGATCAGCCCTCCCCCATCCAGCCGGCAGAAACAGGTTGAACCACCTACGACAAATACCCTGTGACAGAAACCTATACATGTCACCTGTGCTCTCAAACCACTCGCTACATGAGATGTTTGTGTTTTCTGTTGACCGCAGGAAGTAGAAAGAAACGGATCGTTGTTAACAGAAACAGGTGCAGAACCTTCATTCCATCGGCTGGAAAACCGATCTTCTGTTCAAGACACCAAATTATAGCTTTGAGAGACCCTGGACAATGGACAAGTCTTATACACACTCGAGCAATTGTTACATCATTGAAAATGATCCCCGTTTAAAAAAAAAAGGAAGAACACCATCAGGTCTTAGTTCTTCATTCTCCTAAAGAGAAACGAGCATGAAGGAAGATCTAATGCAGATGGTTGAGATTTGGGATCATTGGTCAAATCTGCTCACCCAGTCCTCCACATTTTGAGGAGAGTTGGGGTCTTCGATCTCCTTTACGCGTCGCCACAAGATGTTGTCTTTCCCGTGAGAATTGATCCTCTGACGGGTTTTGATAGCAAACACCATGATGATGATGAGAGCAGCGGTGACGATGAACCCCAAAACAATAGCGACGGCCTGAGAGGGAAAGAGCGAAAGTTATCGAACAAGAAACGAGCACTTTCATTCCTAATACCACTACCACCCAACTCCGTGGGAAGAAACGTCCACGCACCTCCTGAGGATCCACGACACAATAATGATAAAGGTACTGGTTGACAAACATTCCAGTCATCTGAGGCTGCTGGTAAGCGGAACACATGGCATACACCTGGTTATACATCATCGAGCCGGACGTCTGGGCCATGGGGTACACGGTGACCAGATAAACAATCGTGGCGATCAACATGAGGAACGCAAGGATAGCGCTGACGATGATGAGAGACAAGAAGAACTTTCTGCTCCGAGCCGTCTTCTGGTGTGAGATGATCATGATGAAGATGGCGAGGAGAGCGATGAAGGTGATGATGCCCATGGCAATCATAAAACCTTTCCCCTGTCTGGGGTCATTGTGCGAGCCAAGCATGCCGTAACTTCCGATGCCTCCTCCAGTTCCCGAGCCATAACCTCCCATTCCTCCATAACCTCCCATCCCTCCATAACCCATTCCTCCCATGCCACCTCCGTAGGTGCCGAACCCAGCGGCTCCAGCATCCGTATCCCAGGCCAGAGTCGAGGCGACACACACGAAGATGCCCACGCAGCAGATGATAGACAGGACACACATGATTTTGATGATGCCCGGCGGTGACGTCAAGCGATAGAAATGCTGGAACTCATCATCAGGGTAGAAGGAGTACGCCGGCTGGGGTACGGCATTACTGGGGATGGAAAGATGAAAACAACCGATTTTACATTTACATTTACATTTAGACCGATTTGACCGATAAAATGACAGATTTTATAAACTGATACAAATCTAAGGAAATCATAAGACATGTTTCAAGAAGACAATCCCTGTTGATTTTAATTATAAGAGTCAATGTTAAATAACAAATGTATGGAGACTCCTTATAGACTTCCTTTGCTGATGGACATCACCTGGATCTTGTGATCTCTCATCTACAGCTCATGAGACAAAGCTGAGAAACTAAGAGACACTTGAGATACTCACTATTCATTCCCACCCTGTTCGAAGTCATAGGGTGGAGGACTCCCATTGGGTCTGAAAGACATGCTTAAAAAAAAAAAATCAATATTTATTATTATTATTATACAAGTTTCATTTACAGAGTTACATTCCAACTTATTTAAATTATTATTGGGTTTAACACGACAGCAATACCGAAACAAGACGAAACAGAAAGACAAATGCGGAACAAACAATTTTAAACATTTATTTTTATGTTTAACTGAATAACATTTTATAAGTGTTACAGCATGTGTTATACATACTAAATTGTATTCCGAATAAAACGTTTATTCTTAAAAAATTATAATAATAAATATGTAATGAGTTTCAGTCTCACCTGTTGGGATGTGCTAGATGCGACTGCGTGTAACTTCTCAGCCCTTACAATAAAACAACTAAACCCCGCCCACGTGTTCACTGACACGCCCACTTATTCACTGGCACGCCCACTCCAAGACTTTCTTAAAGGAGAAGTATCTCATGATGTTACACTGCATTTACATTTAGTCATTTAGCAGACGCTTTTATTCCAAGCGACTTACAATAGTCGAGGAGACGATGAAGCGGTAAATAGCCGATACAACAATAGGTGAACAAGTGCTACAACAATGTTACCGAGTTACACAGAGAGAGAAGTTACAAAAAGTATATATATAAAAAAAAATTGTTTTTTGATAGAGTGAGTAGTTAGAAAAGAAGTGAGTTAGTGAGTTAGGTGTAGCCGGAAAAGATGAGTTTTTAGGAGTTTTTTGAAGATAGAGACCGAGTCTGACAAGCGTGAAGCCAGAGGCAGATCGTTCCTCCATCGACACTAAACACTACATTACCAAAAGTATTCAATCACCCATCCAAACAATGAAAATCAAGTGTTTCAATCCCTCTCACTCTGAATGCTTCAAGACATTTTGGACAATTCCATGCTCACGATTTTGTGGGAACAGTTTGGATCTGACCCCTTCCTCTTATAACATGACATCAGTGCACAAAGTAAGATCCATAGAGACATGGATGACAGAGTCTGGTGTGGATTAACTTGATTGATCCTGAGCTCAACTCGACAGAACACCTTTGAGATGAATCAGAGAGGAGACTGAGAGTCAGGTCTTCACATCCAACATCAGTGTGACCTCACACATGTTCTTCTGGAAGAATGGTCAAAAATGACCATAAACACACTCCTAAACCTTGTGAACAGACTTCCCAGAAGAGGTGAGGCTGTTATAGGATGGACAGACATCGTATTGAACTTTATGTGTTTGGAATAGGATGTCACTTAAGTTCATATGCGAGTTAATGAAGGCGAACCACTGCTTTCGACTATATATCGTTCATCAGAAAAGTATAACTATGGCTTCAGAAATGGAACAAAAGTAAGTGAGCGCGTGACCCAGCGTTGCAGAAAGTACTGATCATAAACGAGAAAAAAAACAAGACATTAAATAACATCAGTACGAGCAGGAGTGGATGATGGAGTATTAGGCCCAGCCTATGGGAGCAGCACTGGATGATCCATTATTATAACAATGAATAATTACTCATAATATTGCAAAATTTCAATTTTTGTAATTTGTGCGACAGTCACTGACCCAACACGTTAATCTTACTTTTCTGCATCATTGACATCTGACTGTATAGACTGCTCCGACCGTAAGTCTCCTCCACCATCACTGATGCTCACACAGGTCATGATTTTGTTGGTTGTTTTATACATTGTAAAGCACACAGGAAGAGAGAACTTTATAGATGGAACAGTGGAGTTCAGTGTAGTTATGGGCAATCCGGCTCTTTTTAAAGATTCGTCTCTTTTGGCTCGGCTCTCTTAGAAGCTCTCACGGCCTCCAACTATTCTATATTCTTTAAATGGTCCTTTATTTAGCGATTGTAAATTATTGCTTTATTGCTATTTTATTTTTATGCAGGATTTTTCGTGAAAAAATATTTTAATTTATCATTAAAAAACACAATTCTTACAATAAAATACAATTTCTAGAATTTTTGAAAAAACGTACTTTACGTATTTGAACAGACACTATTTTTTCAAGTTTATCAAGTGTAACACTTAAAATCGGATCTTCACCCTCTCTCTGGCACTCTGTAGCACTTGCTATTATTAAGTTGTGTGCATAATATAATTATAAAAAATTGAATACATATCTGCATAAACAAATTACTGAAAACAAACTGACCGCTATTATTGGAACATGTTTTCCCCTTCCCTCTTTCACACAATGGTATGATGCTGTCCCTCTTTCTATGCATGGTGTCCCATCCAAAAAATGTCCTGTCCCTATTTTCAGATGAAGATTAGGCCCTCCCCTACAGGAGTCAAGTCTTCTCGTCCACTTCAGAGATTCGGCTCTTAGAGTCGGCACATTCGCAAATGATACATCACTAGTTCGGTGCAGGTTCGGTGTAAGTTCTGTCTTGAGAGAGGAGCTACCAAAGCGTACAAAAGGAAAGGAAGAAAGGAAATCAAAAAAAGGAAGTGAGGGAAAACATCTCCTTACTAGTTTTTTATTTAAAAGAGAACAGGTGAGAAGTAAATAAGTCAACTCTTAACATCAAGGTAAAACGCCAATACACCCCCTCTGTGCAAAAACTCGGAAGCTTTGATATAAGGATGTCTTGTTTCTATTTTATAATGTTCAATTGTTATCATCATCATCATCATCATTTTTTTTTTACTTATGACCAAAGCCAGAAATTTAGGACATTAATGATAGACTCATCCCACTCATATTCACATTACAACCAGACTGTCATGACAGAGAGATGACCATGATAAAGATGATGAATAGAGCGATTAAGGTGATGATGGCCATGGCAATAAAACTCTGGATCAAAATACAAAGTCTGCAACTCCAAAAAACAATAAAAAAATTACAACCGAAAATCTTTATAACGTTTCGAGCACACAGGCTCGTCGTAAGACAAAAAAACTGCCAATGAATCAATCTGTAAGCTGATGAATCCTAAACCAAAGCTTCCAAGCCCTCCAATTCCAGAGCCGGTTCCTCCAAAGCCACCGCAAGAACTTTAAGAACCCCCAAAGCCACCAGAAGAGCTTCAAGAATCTGCACAGCCAGCTCCATACATGGTTCCATTTGTTCCACAGCCAAAAGTTTGAGCTACACTTGAAGATTCTGAAGCAGAAGATCACAGCCAGGACACACGTTATCTTCAGGATACCCCCCGATGACATCCAATTATAGAAGTCAACATCACTGAGAAGGAAAGAATGACCAGAGTTAAAGAAAAAAGTTCTAAACAGGGTTAATCTTACTTAAAAAGACTAAAAGTTTTAGTTTACGATAGGATAAAAAGTCACCATCTGTTTTAAATGTCAATTTTCAAGCAAGATTTGATCTTGTCTCCAGTATAGGTGAAAAGAATTGCCTGTTGGGACTTTTTAGATAAACCTGTTTTTATCTTGTTTGCCAGTAAAAAGATCTTTTCCTTAGTTTAACGGTCAAGTGACACTAAGACTATAAAACAGAACACTAAACATGACCAAGACATCTGTTCTCATATGACATACAATGCATGAAAAAACCTTTATTTTTGTATCTTATGCACAGAGAACTGGAAAACTCCTATTTGTTGAAATTAAATGTATGAATCAGAATGTTTGCATATGCGTTAAATTCAGTACCACTACAAAACCCAGACTTATTTATCATATCGTAATAAATCTATCCATAAAAAAAACAATGGTTCCATTCTGATTCATGGTTAATCTTTGACCAATTGTTCACTTTAAGGTCAAAGACATAAGTATATGATAAAAGTCTGAGAAGTCTGACACATGTAATTCATCTGCTTAAGAGACAATTATGAAAAATAGAACAATATTTTTACTCACTATTCCTGCCCGCCTTCTTCACTCCCATTCGGTTTGAAAAACATGCTTTAACAGAATGAAAAAATATTAAGTAAATTAACAATCTTATCTAATATGTAGAATCATCAAAGAAATGACACATTTCACAAACATCAACACAAAAATTCTTTACATCAACATTTCTTTACTACACAAGACTTTAAAACAATGGTTCACAAACCACAGCGGAAACTGCATAATCAAAATTGACAAAAGGAGTTAAATTTTAGGAGTTTTAAAGCACATGTTATCCTTTCATTGAGTCAGTATTCAGTAATGCACCACGAAACAGATTTACTCAATGTTTTTATTTCATAATTGTGTTAATCTCACCTCTTTTGTTCTCTATGCACCAGTGATTCAATGGCCAGGTAAGACAAATAACCCACCTTTATACTCAAGTTCCCCGCCCACATGTTCACGCACATGCCAAAATAAAACCCATCATGTCGTTTCAAACCTGCATGATTTTTTAATCTTATCAGAACGCAAAGGATGATATTTGATTGATGAAAGTTGGTCATAAAACAGCAGTGGCACACATTTCCCAATTGCAGATTGAATGAACGGGTGCCAGTTCCCAACATTCCTCAATATTCTCTTTTGTGTTCTGCAGAAGTGAGGAAGTCATACATATTTTAGATCACAAAATCAGATACTGGCGTGTTCTGACATGCCAGTAGTTAGATGTTTAAAACGTTTTGTAATAACACAACATCATTGCACACTTCTTAAGTTAGATTTTTTTTATTAAAAGAAATCAGCATGAAATGGGTTTGACATATTTTTTACAGCATTTGCGTGAAAACTCAAGTGTATAAATCAGATATTCGAAAAGGAAAAATCACAAGGCATATTCATATAAGTTGTTTTAAAAAAGTTTAGTGGTTGTTTAGATATCAAAATACAGCTTCAATACAACTTTGTAGATATATTCAGTAAAATAAACTATAACAAACAGTGCATATGCATATGACATATAAATCCAGTGAGCCAATAAACAGCATTGAACTGATACTGCAGATTTACCATCTGTAATTCTTTAAACATCAAGCGATTCATGAACCTGTAGCCAATAACATGAACTAAATCAGTCAGTTGTGAAGGTTCAGTAAGAGAACATATCAAGAGCATGCAAGCATTTTTTTCCTCATGTCAAAGTTGTTTCTTATATATGTGATACCATCCACACAACTGGGACTCATAAGATCAACTTGACGTCTTCGCGTGAAATGAACGACCATCACAGCCGGTAAGAATCAAACCAGGTTCTGTGGTTAGGATCCAGCGTAGTCCTCATCAGCCGTATCCATCGTTCCAGCCCATCACCTTGTCATATTGGTGAATTCTTTGCTTGATGTGGGACAGTTTGTTTTTCAGGTATTCGCATCTCTCCTTCTTCTCCAAAAATGAAGGATCCTTCAAAAATAAAACATAAAAAGAGCAAAATTAAACTTTAATAGAGAAAGATTCCAAGGAACTCGGTCACTCCCTACACTTGGCAGTGTGTATGAATCAGCCAAGGACAACTACTTCCTCCACTGAGAGACACAATAGACTGTGGAGGAAAAACAAAAACCCACCCCCACATTCCTAACAACCTCTTTTTTTCTTGCACTGGCTGGTCTTAACCATTCAGCATAAATCTGACACGGCATCCAAACAAAACCGACAGGCCTACGGAATTAAATCCGAATTTGAGGAAAAGCACTGCTGAATAATCTGAAATTGATTTTTCAAAATCTTACAATTGTCAGATTTATTAAAGTAAAAATTTGTGAGGATGTCAGTAAAGTGTGGGTCTACACCATCTACACATGAATGGTAACACCCACATTCGTTGCCGGGACACATACTGGAACTTTAAACCAAGAACTCACCAGCTTCTTCCTTTGGTACTCCTGTAGAATTTTATTGATGCGGTCACGCTCCTATAAGAAACATGGAAAGATTTTTCTTTTTCATCTAACAAGACTAGAAATAAATGCTTGAAGAGTCAAATTAAAGGTGAAATCTCAAATCTTAAAAAAAGAATCTTAAACATCTGAACTGAACATACAGGCCTATTTTGTAAAGTTTGATCTCAAAGTGAAAATCATGTCATACCATCTGGTTTGTAGGGTGTTGAGGTAAACTTCGCATCATGATGTCCATTTCGTCAAACTTCTTCATAAGCGCTTGCACCTCTACATGAAGTTCTTTATACTCCGAATACTGGTCATTAAACACAGCTTTATACTGGTCTCGCTGGTCATCACTGCGGATGGCTGGATATTTACTAAAACAAATCCAGAAACCGTCAAATGTTAAAATATATTTAGAAGTTACTTTAGCTTTTATCAGAATGGAGAAACGGATGCTTACCCAATGTAGTCTGGCATTATCACAGGTCTTGGAGCGTGTCCGGCTGGAATGTGGCCTTTCAGAATTTTGGGCATGGAGGTGACCGGGGCAGCGAAAGCCCCCTGTTGTACTGGTGCTGAGACCGACACAAGCTCTCTTGATCCATCAACTGCCTAAAAGAGTAAAAGTTGGATTAGGACATCGGATTTTTATCTAGTCGACAAGTGCAACAACTTTTTTCTTTGGAACACAGAAGAGGATATTTTAAAGAATGATTTTGACTGATAACTGACTTCCATTGTATGATTAAAAAACGACTGATAAATGTCTCGAATTATCTTCTTTTGTGTTTCAAAGGAAAAAAAGGGACACGTTTTAACCCCTATTAAGATTAATAAAAAAAAAAAAACGTTTTAAATGGACTAGATATTCTTACGCACATTACAGTGTGCAACAGCAATGCTTTACATGAATAAATGAGAACAGATGTAAAACACTTGCCAAAGGCTCTGCAGCTGAAGAATCTCTTAGTTGCATCTGTAAAACACACAATCATTCATTTTTCACATATGTAGTTAAGGCAACAATAACATGATGAATATATATAGAATGAACAAGAAAAACAGAAGAAAAAACTACAACTAGACAGATGCATCCATCACCTCTTGTCTGTTGCGCTCTTTAAGTCTCCGTGCTGCCTCATGTCTCCACAGTTTCAGACACACAATGGCTCCAATCAAATACACGATCATAGTGAAAAAGAGGAAGATGATGGCAGCCGTCTGTCCAGCTTCGGTGCGACAGAATGGCCCATTGATGCCGTTATGGAAAACCGGATAGTTGCAAAGGCCACCCCGTATGGTGTCATTCACATACACGCAACCAGCTGCCAAAAACAGGAGCGCAAGAACCAGGTTTATGAAAAATTCTGTTAAAGGCCACCACGAGGAATCCAACAGGATAGTTCGGTAGTACATCGTCATTCCCAGGATTAACACAATGACCGTCACTACCCACGCCAGCCCCGTCACCACAAGAATGAATGGCGTCTTGGGGCCTGTGTAGTAAGTGTTTCCGTAAGCTCCTCCATAACCTCCCCCGTAAGAACTTCCGTAAGCTCCCCCATAAACTCCTCCAGGCTGTGAATATCCAAACATGTTAAACCACTCATTGTCTTTGTGAATGTAAGCGCAAACGCAGGCAAATATGGCCGCCCCCAGCAGAAGCTCCACACATCCCAGAATGCGCAAAAGACCTGCCCAAGACTTCATGTAAGCGTAGCGCTGGTTGTACTCTTCCACTTTTTCTGTGTAAGTCAATGCCGTGCGTACCGTGCGGCCGTCCACCGATTCCAACGGCTCGCCCAAGAGAATGGCTTCATGCTCTTTACGGGAGTTGTAACTACCTCCAGATCCCCCGTAGGGGTCTCGGTACGAGCCAGGAACTTTCGGAGATTGCGGCGGAGAGCAGCGGACGCCTTCAGTGGTGGAGTTCTTTTTAGAGCTAAGCATGGATTTCAACTTGCTGCTTCCATCGCTGGACCTGAAGAGATTCTTCCATGAGTCCGGGATGAAACGATGGACGGGTTTGATGTCGATGCCTGAATCACCGTTGTCTTCACTTCCACTGGGCTCAAACTCTGGGCCAACAGGTGGATGGTCTGGTAATGGGGGAGGCGGCAGGGG
>CM065678.1:1454116-1476616 GCA_033220385.1 Triplophysa yarkandensis
CACAATTTAGTATTTTGTACTTTTATTCATAATTGTTTTTCAACACAATTTATAATTTTTGTAGTTTTATTCATAATTGTTTTTCAACACAATTTAGTATTTTGTAGTTTTATTCATAATTGTTTTTCAACACAATTTAGTATTTTGAAGTTTTATTCATAATTGTTTTTCAACACAATTTAGTATTTTGTAGTTTTAGTCATGATTGCTTTTCAACACAATTTAGTCTTTTGTACTTTTATTCATAATTGTTTTTCAACACAATTTAGTATTTAGTATTTTTATTCAAAATTGTTTTTCAACACAATTTATAATTTTTGTAGTTTTATTCATAATTGTTTTTCAACACAATTTAGTATTTTGCAGTTTTATTCATAATTGTTTTTCAACACAATTTAGTATTTTGCAGTTTTATTCATAATTGTTTTTCAACACAATTTAGTATTTTGTATTTTTATTTATAATTGTTTTTCAACACAATTTATAATTTTTGTAGTTTTATTCATAATTGTTTTTCAACACAATTTAGTATTTTGCAGTTTTAAATATAATTGTTTTTCAACACAATTTAGTATTTTGCAGTTTTAATTCATAATTGTTTTTCAACACAATTTAGTATTTTGCAGTTTTATTCATAATTGTTTTTCAACACAATTTAGTATTTTGTATTTTTATTCATAATTGTTTTTCAACACAATTTAGTATTTTGTATTTTTATTTATAATTGTTTTTCAACACAATTTAGTATTTTGTATTTTTATTTATAATTGTTTTTCAACACAATTTAGCATTTTGTTGTTTTAATTCATAATTGTTTTTCAACACAATTTTGTATTTAGTATTTTTATTTATTATTGTTTTTCAACACAATTTAGCATTTTGTGGTTTTATTTATAATTGTTTTTCAATTGATCTTGAGATCTTTACTTGCAAAATGATTTTACACAAATACCTAAACATAAATTATGTAAACACACATTTTTACCACGAATGAGATTAATTATGATTAATTGTTTTGATGGGTCTGTCATATTTTTAAATTATTTGTTAGTTCTGTCGTCATTGACATCCTGTATCTCATTGATGGGTATAGCTTAATTAAATAGTTTGACATTAAATATACATAGTAAATAATTGTTTCAGCTAAATATCACACAAAAAATTAATTGAATTAAAAAATCTTTTCAAAACAAGAAATAGATTTTTAAAAGGCAAATATTAAAATAATTCAGGAACATTTAGTTTCTCTTTAAAATATTTGTGTATACAATAAAAAATATTGCATATCAAACAAACAAGTCATTCAGATTACTTGATTTTTTTATTAACATATACACAATATTTAAAAAATAAAACTTACTTTCAAAGTTTTAAAAATCAACTCGTATTGTTTTTTAATAGTTTATATCATGAGTTTAATAAAGTGTTGCGGCTCCTTTAAGGACGTAATGCGTCTCGCGCCGGCTTGAAATGGACTCTAGCACAGACATCTGTGGAATTTACTGAGGTAAAAGAAAACTTAACACTGAAACACTGAACGATTTTCCCTCCATCGTGTCGACAGAGATCCACGACTGAACTATGTCGTTTATTGAGGTGACACGACATATTTAACTGAATCTGCTCTATATGTGTTTATGTGTTGGCTAGCATGCTAAGCTAGCTAGCAGATTGCAGATGATAGCTCAACAGAATAGAGCTCAATAAACGTCGATAATATATATGTTAATATTTATCTCTTCTCTTTTAATTAATGTTTATGTGTCGTGCAGACAGTAATGGTTTTGTGAACTACAATGGTTGAGTATTGTCTTAGTTTTTGCCATGGGTAGTCAGTCAGTCAGGAGATGATTGTGTCCCTTTAAAGTTTGGCTTAATAACTTCCTGTTAAAAGTATTTGAAGTATTCATACATAATCTAACATTAAAACTAACATTAATATTGCTGTTTATGACAAGGTTAATTTTAAACATAATTCCAAATAACAATTCTATTGTTACTGAAATCTGTCAGTTTATGAGCATTTGTGTGTTTTACTGTACTACTCATGACAGAGTAACCGGAAGTACTGAAGAAAATACATTAATTAGTTAATATTTATTAGTTCCTTATGGTTTGGAAATGAAATGAAATGTTATTTAAATATTCATCTTATATGATAAGGACAGGTGCTTGTTGTACCCCATAATGTCTATACTTTGAGTGTTTTTGTACCCCAGATGAATTCTGTACTCTGCATTTAATTCTATTTGTTTCGTGTGGTTTCTTAACCCCTATTGTCCCATTTTCCATTGCAGGGGTAAGTGAGGCGGATCGTACCCTCACTAGGATGGACAGCTATTTTAAAGCGGCCGTGTGTGACCTGGACAAGCTTTTGGATGACTTTGAACTCAATGCAGGTTGGGATTAGATGCCGTTATTGATGGTACACATATAAGGCCACGACTGTCACTTCTATCACATTTGGATTCTTTCTATGGAATAGTCTCGTTAAGGCTGTTTGTCCTCCCAAGTGATATAAGTGGCGTGAAACCACACGCACTCCTCTGAAAACACTGACTGTGGGCGCTTGAGAGGGTTTTTACAGCTGAGAAGGCTTGGTTGCTATGATACGACATATCCATAAGAGTAATGTGTTACTAGCATCAGAGGAAATAGTAAAGACACTGACATTGAAAAGCACAGAGCTTTACCCAAAGCTGAACGTTGTTTAACTTGGATCAGAATAAACCCTTCTTGTGTTTTGAAAGCATGATTTTTCTGTAGGAAACAACTGACAAAATAGTGTGTGCTCAGGAGAAACAAAGGCTTTGTTGGCCACGTCCTATATGATGTCTTATAGGAACATGGGTCAAAAGACAGAAAGGGTTTAAGCATTAAAGACATAAAAGTTCTTTAAATTGTTATTTTTCGCAAATTTAGTTCCCCAGATTTACAGACATAAGCCACTTAAACTCCATTCAGTGTTACAGGTCTTTGTTGTATATGTCCCTGACAAGACTATTTACAGTATGAAACATTAAAATACTAAAAACCTTGGCCCACATTCTAATAAATTGGAATATGGGAACTTTTTTGGCCACAATCCAAGATTTTGCAAATTTGTCATAATGTTTGACTTGTTTTAGTTAATTCATAAAATGTATTAAATGTCCCTAATTCTTTTACATATTTAATATGAACAAGTCAGAATTTTTAAATATAAACATTGATATTGTGTTACCCTGAATCACAATGTAACATTATTTCTACCCAAGCATAATGTTTTTTTTACTTTTAGATGAGCTTGAAGGCAAGTCTGGCACCTTTGCGAGCCCTTCCTGTCCAGACTCCACCCTCTTCTCTGGTCACCATTTGGGCCTTCACAGCTTTATCCCGGAGCAACGCACCGCCTCACAAACAGTCCCAGATCTCAATACCCTGCATTATGGGCTTACCTCACAGAGCTTATCTCTAAACCAAAAAGATTCATATTTAAATGAGCGACCTCTCACAGGTGTAGACCTCCTGTCCTCCGTTGACAGTAGAGGCATTAAATGCTCAGCGCCTCCCTGTCCAGATAGGTCGTTGAAGCCTGTGTGTGACCTTGTCAATGATACAGGCTCAGCTAACCTCCATCAGGCCGATAGTCATGAAGACTTTAAAGAACAGGACATCACGGAGACACCAGCTAAGGAGATGCTGCTAGTAGACTTTGACAGCCCAGTTGTATCTTGCCCAGGGGATGTTTCAAAGACCAGCCAAGATGAATCACAAAAACATGATTCTAAAACAGCTTATAACTCTCTTAACTTGCTTGATGTCATATTGCCAGCAGCTTCAGACAAGAATTCTGATCCTCATGATTCAAGAAACACAAAGTCTTTGAAGAGTGAATTGTCAGACATCCCAAGTAGCATTCCTAAAGAATTAAACTCTAATGAACAGAACAGAAGTCCATGTAATTTAAAATATGAGGAAGTTTTAAATAACTCTGATCCTGCAGAGGAGCTCATGTTGGCTGCTCATGATATGCAGGCTGTTGCATTTCAGCCTGACTCATCTGATGCTCAATCTTCTGAAAATGGCAGCATTAAAATTCCAGAACGTTCCTCTATAACTCACTCCTCTGAAAAGGAGCCCAGTTTGTCTTGTTTGCCAATGGCCGTATCAATGTGTGGGTCTCTTGTGTCATCTTTAGGCCCTCAGGAGCCAATGGTGCTTGAAACCAAAGATGAGTCTCACCCGGAGCAAAAAACAGCCATTCAGGAGGCTGAGGAGTTGACTCTTCCATTGCAAGAGCCTGTGAATGTGTTTTCCAATAGACCTGATTTCTCACCTGAAGACGAACCTGAACTAGTCCAGATCATGTCTAACCCAAAAGGAGCATCTGCCATATCTGGTCATTACCCTGAAAGAAACTTCAAGCGCACAGTATCACCAACAGATAAACTTGCCCGTAGAGATTCTCCGCTTTATGGGGAGAGCCCCAATTATTCCTATGAGTATGGAATGGGCAATGATTACCTTCCTGAAAGCGACCAGACTGGAATGATGGTTACAGATGAGGAGCTAGATGCCTTTTTGATGGGTCGGGGTGTGAAAACCAACTCAGACACAGAAAATCTTGTAGATGATGGATTTTCGGAATTTAATGGGAACATGGAAGGAGATGCCTATTTAGATGGGGAACTGCAAAGCTGCAAAGTAGATTCATTTGCATCTCCTGAGAGCGATGGCTCACTTCAATATTTGGAAGAAAGTGAAGGTTCAAATATTTCTTCATCTTCTCAGGACAGTAGCCCATTAAGATCAGACTGCACACCAACAGCTACTCAAGAAACACATCTCGGCCATGATGAGATTCCGTCCGTCGGTTTGCCAAGCCCAGAGTCAGATTATGGAGGGGCAAGACCAAAGCAGTCCAACCAAACCATGCAGCCTCCGTTAGAAAGACCCACAACCTCCCAAGGAGAAGCAAATATGTCGGAGCCCAGGGAACATAACAGAACGCATGTTTCCCAAACTCCATATCAGAATGTTAGTAATTGTGAACCCCCAACTTATCAGCAATACGAGGCCACTTATGGTCACGATGAGCTCTCTGAGCCTCCTCCTTATCCTGGAGAAGCACTGGAAGATGGGGGAGCATCTATGGATCTGCATGGGCAGGAAGATGAGGGTCTTGGTTCAAAGCAGCCGCCTTGGGTTCCAGATTCAGAAGCTCCCAACTGCATGAATTGTGAGCAAAAATTCACCTTTACCAAGAGGAGGCATCATTGCAGGGCATGCGGAAAGGTGAGCATTGAATTATTATTGATATGAGCCCTGTTGTGATCTGGAAGCTTATTGCAAAATGATAAAGAGGGCGCTTATCATTTATTATTATTTACCCTCATGTGGTTCAAACCTTGTGCATCACAAAAGATGTTTTGAGAAATGTCTCAGTAGTTTTATCAGTGGAGTTGAGTGAAGTGTTGTTTAGTAGCCAACATTCATGTGTTTCTTTGAAATATCTTCTTTTGTGTTCAGCAGAAAAAGAAAGTCATACAGGTTTGACATGAAGGTAAATGATGAATGAATTTTTAATTTAAAGCGATCCTTCCGATTCAGATCCTTTTGCTTTAAAGGAGCATCATTGCCGCGTGTTGCTTCAGTTCTGTGAAGGTGAATGGAAAATAACCGCAGTGTGAATCAATGAATTAACATGCAGTCTGCTGCCTTAATTTTTATAGCACAGGTCAGTGACATAATCGTGCTTTTTGTGATTTTTATTAATAACACCAGGAATGCCTTAAAGCCAAAGCCATAACCCTGAGACAGCAAAAGTATAAATTTATGTTTGTGTGAGGTCTCTTGCTGTTTTCATGACGTAAGTGAATGGATGAGCTAAATATAGAGATTTTTTTTCTGCCTCAGCAGGGTGTATTTTTAGTGCCTATATAGTTTCCCTATTCAATAGCTGCAATGAAATGCCGTTCTCAAGACATACTGGGCCCTTAAAGTGAATGGGCAAAAGGACACTGAAGTGTTTCCTCCGGGCTCATAGATGAACTGTTTCGGTTGAATAATGCCATCTGCTTTGCAGGTGTACTGCGCAGGCTGCTGCAACCGTAAATGCAGACTGAAATATCTGGAGAAAGAGGCGAGGGTGTGCGTCATCTGCCATGATACCATACAGAGAGGTGAGTGAGATGTTATAATACAATATTGATTCACTGTGTAGAAATACGATGTTAAAGAAAAGGTTATACAGAGTTTAACAGAACGAAAGATCAGAAATGTACTCTACAAGGGTATTCGGATGCTAAGCCTCAAGCAACCAACTACAAGTACTGTCCTGTTGTACATTCTTCCAGGAGGAATTTGAAATGTTTTGGATGTTGAAGTAGTTAACTTAGCCAAGCTTGATGAGTCAGCTTTACAGAAGCCATATGTAGGTTGATCTTCCCAAAAAGTGTTGACTTTTTTTGTCAACTTTGGTGTGTGTCTCTGGTGCTTTAAAAACATTGTTTGTATGTTTGTTTGTTTGTTTGTTGTAGCATCCCGACACAGCAACATCTGCTTATACATCGATAAGAATGGGACTTGGGAAACGTGTCGTTACTTTCACAGTTCTGTTTGGCTTTTGGATATGAAATTGTAGCTTTATCTCTAGTTCATGTCTTTTTGGTGTACAATTGGATATTCTTTCTTTACTCACCCTCATGTCATTCCCTGTTTGAGTTTCTTTCTTCTGTAGAACACAAAAGATATTTTGAAGAATGGTGATAATCATGCAACATTGACCCTCATTCCATTGTATAATTTATCAAAATATCTTCTCTTATATTTTACAGAAGGATGACAAGAGGGTGAATAAACCATGACATAATTATTTTGGGGGGAAGTGTTCTTTTAGTGCTTTAGTTTTTCTGTATTCATATTTCGTGGTTTGTGTTTTTAAAGTGAAGTGACAGCGACATACCAACTTCCCTAGATGGAACATCGTTTGATGATTTAATGGAGGTGAACAAGGCTTTAAGCATTTTGTCCTGGACGGTCTATAAAAAGAGCTTGGCCCGCACTGTGTGGCCGAGCGTGCAGGCCATTTGCACATTAAAAAGGACATTCATCACCAAGCGTCAGTCCTGCACGTCGCAGCCAGCTCTCGCAGGGTTTGGTGCAGGGCTGGGTGGAGCCAGGGCACTGGTGCATGTCCTTGAGTGTGTTTGTGTGTGTGTGGGGCACAAGACCCACCTGGTGCAGTATGCGTGACACTCTCTCCCTCAATCCCTATTTGAGGAATAGAGTCCGACCCACACACATTTCATCTTCAGGCTTTAGAGGACGGGAGCTGCCGTCACCTCCCTTCAGCCCAGGGCATTCATTTAACATGACCTTGTTCATCACGTCGCGTTTGACAGGCCGATCTTGCCCTAGCATCTGACAACATTTTTAGGGCTGGAACACAGCTCGGCACAGACGAGAACTCAGCGTGCATCGGAGGAAGTGGGCCGCTCCCCGTCCGGAATGAGAGACGCTCATGAATACTGCCTCTCTTTCTCGCTCAGTGGCATGGGGACCACTTTATCCTCCGCACTGACATGCTCATGGGACAATACCATGCAACCTGTCATCAATCTGATGATCTGACAATTTGGGTTGGAGTTGGATTGGCATGAGGTAGGCCGAACACAGAACTCAGTAGAATGGTTTTGTTGTTTAGAAGTCCTGTGATTTAAAATGTCTTTTTATCCATTCTGTGTTGTCATGGAGAACTATCAACTATGCCTTGACTTGTTTATCTAAAAGGCAGGCACTTAGTGAAGGACGTTGTCTCTTGTCTTTCCTTGGCTTCAGGGTTTCCATCATTCCCGGAGTTTTGTTGCCGTAGCTGTTTCACAGTGAGCCAGCATTTTCAGGGTTTTGTCTGTAAAGCTGACATTCTTGTGGGTGTCACAGGCAGATCCAGTGTAATCCGGTCGATGAGCATCTATAAACCTTAATCAACATAATGCACAGCAAGCCAGACACTGACACACTGCACTGTAGTTTATCCCGGACATCTTGTTACTTTTATTTGGTGTTGTTTCAGTGTATTAACATAGCTTTAGGTTAAATGTTTGGTCTGTTGTTGCAAACCTAGTTTTGTTTATTTAAAGGTCCCATTTCAAACTTTAGTTAGTGTGTAATGTTGTTGTCAGAGTATAAATACGATCTGTAAAATTAGATATTGAGATGAAAAAAAATTGTCTGGAAGAACAGCCGGTTTGGACTTCATCCCTCTACTTCCTACTTTGGTTTCATCACTATCACAGTTAACCTCAACCCACAGAAACG
Organism: Triplophysa yarkandensis; assembly: GCA_033220385.1. NCBI lineage: Eukaryota > Metazoa > Chordata > Actinopteri > Cypriniformes > Nemacheilidae > Triplophysa > Triplophysa yarkandensis. The sequence continues at coordinate 1,462,418 of CM065678.1, forward strand.
AGAATGTGTTTGATTGTCGTCATGTCGTCGAAATGTTGTTATTTTCCTCCCTGAGACCAATCTTTACTTGGATATCAATGGTTACAATTTATGTTGAACCTATGTGCAGCACATTTGACAGCTTCCTCAATCTCAATCAGTTTTATGATGGATTTACACAAGATTATTCTTGAAAGATGGAGCGATTCCCTCGTTGTGTGGAGAAGGTGTTGTTTATGGACCACAACGGGTAGTGTATTTTATTATTTAAGTTTGTGCGTTTACAGTTTTTGTAACTTATAAAACAAAGGGACACCGTTTAGCTTTGTTAACTAGATGGTAATTGAAACTAATCTGACAAAACTTTAAATCGACCGGACACCTTTGATTGTTGGTATTTGTAATGATTAGTTTAAATTATTTGTTGATTATATTTATTGTTTATTGTTTAACCACATGCTGGTTTAGATCGGGGTAAAGTTTAGCTGCACACACATGAATAATAGTTCTATGATTAAATGTATACAAAAGTCGTGCTTACGCAGGTTCTACTAGATCTTCTTCATCTACGTTCTACGGGTGTGATTCCGGCTCAGAATTATAATGTTAAAGACATGTTTACAACACTAAGCGCATGCATCTCCACGTTATAATAAGAGGCGTGATCTTTCCGGGCAACATGCGCTAAACTTCTGTCGAATCAAAACAAAGGAACCGCTGGCACAATCAGGACTCGTTACTATTTATGATGAGGGACTTCATCAAAACAAGGAAGTTACCAGCGTTTTTTTTTTGCATGTGATACATTAACACATGTTATTTAGTACACTGTAAACACAATCAAAGCTTAAAAATGGAAATCATACTAAAAGTTATTACATCTTAGTGAAAGATTGCTAAAACACTAATATACCCGAATGAATCATGCAACATCACACCAGAAACAATAGAGTGAATTTTTAGCTAATGTCATTTTGCTGTTGTCCAGACTGTTGTGCGTCACACCTAATGATGTGCTTTTGTCTCATGTCAAAAGCATTTTTTCACATTTCCCTCTGTCTCTCATATTCTCAACCTTCATTCCACACTGAACCTCATTACTGACTGAACTTCTGTTGATTGTGTGCAGCTCGAGCCCATGAGCGAATGATGAGCCCCACTGGGCCTAGTCCCAACCCCAACATCCCATCAGAGTACTGCTCCACCATACCGCCCATGCAGCAGGCCCGAGCCGCCGGCACCCTCAACTCACCCCCTCCCACCGTCATGGTTCCCGTGTCTGTCCTCAAACATCCCGGTAATGACGGTACGCACGCACTGCGAGTTTAGGACAGACAGTTACCTTCATTCTTAACTGTTATTACTTCCTGAACCGATACAAGCCAGTCGGTTTATGAATTATCCAAACCATATAAGTATACATTATTAGGGTTATTGCATTTCAAATCATTATATACTTAAAATGATGTCACAAATTTATCTGTATATTGTGTTTCTTCGATTGCTCCCATAGGTTTTCCTCGTGAGCAGAAACACGTGTGGTTCGCTGATGGTATTCTGCCAACTGGCGAGGTCGCAGACACCACAAAGCTCTCTGTCCAAACCCGAAGGTCCTCGCAGGAGTCCAGTCCTGTGACGCCAGATCCGCCCGGGGTAAAACATCTAAATCCTCTTTACCATTGATTAACACTTCTAAAAACGTCGCTCCAAGGTGATGTATTCATTTGCTGCCTTTCAGTCTGGTGCTCAAGTTCCTGATGAGCATGGTGAGAGTTCTGAGGAAAGATCTGACAGCGCTCCTGAGGTGAGCCATCCACCCATCAGGGGCCCATGGGACTACGCTTTACTATGTGGATTGAGCAGCTGTGTTCAAAAAGAGGTCAGTCTGGTGCCCGAGGATGATGATGGTTTACCTCCATTGCTCATTACTACAGGAGACGAGGAAGGAGGAGGTAATTTGAATCAAGAATATCTACCCTAGAATAGATGGTGTGTGGTTACAGTTAGAACGAATTTGATGTCTCATGTTTTTTTTTTTGTGGATTTTATCTCAGATTTAATAGTAGAGGAACGACCTGCTGTTTGCCAAATACTGCTGCTGTTGGAGGAGGGTGGACCTCGTCCTCTTACTTTTGTCCTCAACACCAATTTAGTTGTGAATGTCAAGTTTGTAACATGTATGTAGAAAGATGATATATTTAAGTCCACTAAAACACATGCAACATGTTCATGTCTTGTTCTATTTGCCATTTAGATTGTGGGAGGAGATGCTGGTGTATGAGCTCTAATGGTCTTCAGGGAGTCGGACAGAAAGAGCTGGTGTTTATAATAGAGTGTCTCCCAGAAGAAAACAGTTTGCCTAGAGAAATATTCAACCTTTATGTTAGCATATACCAAGACGCACAAAAAGGTATGCACAAAACACTTGAGTCTTATAAGGGATATCTGGCAAAAATAGTGTTAATTTAAACGAATAACATGTCCGCATGGTATAAAAACACAATCAAATTTACATTATGAAAATCAACATAACAATACCTTTTTTATGTAAGGTTTCATTTGTATAAATAAAAATGTGTTTAAATAATATTCTTGCAACCTGTTTATATGTAACACAAAACATCTCTGTATGATTGCGAATGTAATTTATTTTTGGTTTCTCTACAGGAAAATTTGTCGAAAATCTCAGTAACCTGACGTTCACAGACAGTTTTCTGGGCAGTAAAGATCACGCTGGTGTGCTGTTCTTCTCTCAAACCTTTCAACCCTTGGATGGTCTGGACCTGCCCACGCAGGTCTCCTACCTCTTTGGGCTTTTGATTCAGAAGCTGGAGGTTCCCTGGGCTAAAGTTTTCCCCCTTCGACTGCTGCTTACTCTCGGGGCCCAAAATAGCGGTAAATCCCTCTGCTGAACATTCACCAAAATGTATTGTCATGAGGAGGAAAAAATGCAGTTACTATATATGTATTTAAATTTTGATTGAGCTCACAATGTTACTGAGCGTGGATTGTAAGCTCCACACCTGCTGATCATGTGATCTGTTGTTTGTTCTGCAGTGTATCCCTGCCCGATGGTGACTGTGCGTTTCCGTGAGTCGGTATTTAAAGAGACGGGGCACACAATCATGAATCTGCTCGCAGTACGTGTTCTCGGTTCTTTATGGTCCTGAAAGGGACTTTATCTTTCTGGAGTAATATAACAAATTTTGTGAATGGTGCTCCTCTTTGTTCCTGTTGATTCTTATTAACTAAACCTCTTTTGTCTGAACTCAATAATAAATATTTTGTAGTCTTGAGACTTTTTGTCTGTTTAAAATTCTTTGTAAACACCTTCATTCTTGTGTTTACCAGGACCTGAGGAATTACCAGTACAGTCTACCTGTGGTGGATAGTCTTAGGGTGCATATGGAAATGGGTAACAGCTACATTGACATCCCCAAATCCAGGTTTAATGAGGTCAGATTTTGAATTCAAGATGCAGCATTTGTGCTCCGGTTGCTGTAATGTCATCACCATTGTGTTTTCTGACTGTTATAGATGCTGAAGGTTGTGAATTCCTCCAATGAGCATGTGATCAGCTTTGGTGCCTGTTTCAGCACTGAGGCAGATTCTCACCTGGTCTGCCTACAAAACGAGGACGGAAGCTATCAGACGCAAGCTAACAGCATACCAGGAAAAACCAGAAGAGGTTTGTTGAGAGCTGTCGCACATTTTGCTTTAACTTCATGTATGTATTGATATATGGTTTGTTTGCTTCAGTGTGGCTCAACTGATAAAAGCAACGCCAGAAAACTTTATAGTTTCAATGGCCTTATCCTGATTCCACATTGACAACAAACAAAGTATATCCACTGTAAATCTTACTTCTCCTCAACTTACCTTCACAGTGACTGGAGCTAGTTTTGTGGTCTTCAACGGGGCCTTAAAAGCCTCATCAGGATTCATTGCCAAATCCAGCATTGTAGAAGGTAAACACTTTCATACATGATAACAATCGCTCTGTTTCTGCTGACTAGGGCTTTATGATGTCACCATGTTTTTATGTTCAGATGGGTTAATGGTGCAGATTCCTCCAGAGACTATGGAGGGTTTGAGACAGGCCCTCAGGGACCAGACTGACTTTCAGATACCCTGTGGAAAAGCAGATTCAGAAGAGACCAGGGAAAACGTGACTGTGCGATGGGTCGACTGGACTGCATCTGTTAACACTGGGTACAAAAGATTATTCTTAAACATAAATTTATTTTTAGCTTTTGTGCTGAATAAATTATTCTTTTGTCTGTTGAACATTTAGACATTTAGTTGATATTTTGAACCAAAGCAACTTACAAATGAGGTCAACAAAAGATACAATTGGTTCAACTGAAGGCATCCAGTCCTAGTTTAGTTAACCACAGTTTACAAGTCTTATTTCAATAAACTGTTTTTGAGGATGGAAAGAGGAAAAGAAAGAAGTGAAAGATAAGGAGACAATTATTTTTAATGGTTCAGGTGTTTATGGAATAGATACATTTTGGCCAATTCATATGGCTACAGAATCTGCTTTTGGCATTGGATGACAGTGTAACACTAACAAAGCCAAGCTGTAAGGATTAAAAAAAGTATTTGGTTATAAACAGTTTTTGGTTTCCACGCATTTGTAGAGTCGTCAGCCCAATCGATGGCAGATCTCTTGAGGGTGTGTCCAGCATTAGGGTTCGACAGGACTCTGAGTTTGAGCTAGATGCCCGGAGCATCAAGTGTACTGAGGTGAGTCCGTTTCCCATTAGTGTCGTTCTATTGCAGTTCAGTCTTAATGTTTCCTATTCTCCGTCAGGTCTTCTATCATTTGAAGTCCCCAGATGTCTCGCTGACTGCCCTCCTCACATCCTCTGCTCAGTTTCAAAGAGAAATTGCCACAGCCAGCTGTGCTGCTCTCTGTCCACACCTTTCTGTGCTTATGGCCAATGGAATTAATCATCTTGCCCTCAGAGTCTCCACCGATTCTGATATGGTATTAATGACTTATTGGGTCATCTAAAGAAAATACTTAGCAGATGTTTAATTTGTAAACAGCACTACTTTTATTCTGCTTATATACTTGTACATGAAAATCATTTATTGTTGTGTTATTTTTTTATAGGTTGAGTACCAGGCAGGGTCTGGGGACCGTCTGCTTCCACAGAAGTATATGAACGAATTGGACGGAGCCCTTATTCCTGTTATTCATGGAGGAAGCTCCAGCGTTCCTCACCAGCCCATGGACATGGAATTCTTCTTTTACATCACTCTGAAAATATGACACATCTTAATTTGAAAGCTGGTGTCTCATAAACGACATCTAAAGTCAGCCGTTGGAACCTTTACAATGGGAACCGGTCAACTTCAGCTTTGGAGAGATCTCATGTGTGAAGGTATAGAGTTTGATGGGTTTAAAAAAATTAAAATGCACTTGGAACCAAATTTAAGATCCTGGTTTATTAGATCAACTGAATAAAATTGTGAGGATTAGATGAACACCGGCAATGTGCTGTGCCTCATCGAATGTCTGGTCTGGATAGTGGAATTGTTTTTTATGACTGATGTCACAAATTATAACAGTTATTTGATCGCGCACACTACTAGCATGTAAAGCGCTATCAAATTATAAACGTTGTATCAAACTATAAGTCTGTGTTTCCCGAGCAGTGAGTTTCCCATCTGACATAATTCAGCGTTACCATGTGAAGTGGCTTCAAGTGGGCTGACGGGTTTATATAAAGACCCTGTGTACTGATTCTTGTACTCTCTAAGAACAGAAACTTATGCTGTCGTTTCATTTACTTCTTAAAATACGAGGATAAGAAACTGTTAAAATCATATAGATGAAATCATCTGTTTAATTCCATTAAGCTTTTATTAAGCTTAAATTCTATTTTTGGAATAATTCCATGTGTTGACTAAAGCTGATATTTTTGATAGTCTGCAATTATAGCCCAAACCTGTTGACTTTAATCTGCAGCTGAATTGAGCTTATAGCTCAGTGTCATGATCACAACATTGTTAGTTGTTTCCTTTTAAACAGCATTAAGAAGAGAAATAAAGAATGAAGGATAAAAACATCAAGACTTTATATATATATATATATATATATATATATATATATATATATCTTTATATATATATATATATATATATAAAGATCTGCTTGAACATGTATGTGCTTTCTCCACACTACTACTTCGATTAAAGTAAGACAGAGTCAATTTTTTGAGGTCTTGAATTACTGCTTGACTTTATTTTATTGGGAAGTCCTCTCTATAAACAGTACAGATGTTTCAAAGGTGCCATCAGACCGTTATGTTGAACGTGGCCAACTTTTCATGTTTTGCACCACTTCTGTTATGGGGCAGCCAAACGTCTACTCAATACTACAGACTTCAATGTATTGGGAGTTCTAGACAGGGTCTCATGAAAACGCATTATTTCTGAAAGATGCTGGGTCATTGTCCTGATCTAAAGTAGCAGTTTTATAAATGCAATAAAAACCATTTCTTTGATAACTAAGTGGGCTGAGAGCACATTTACTATCAGCCTAAAGTGAACTTACACCTGTAAAACAAAGCTGCAACAATATCTGTTTGAATGAGGTTTCTGAAATTAACTTTAAATACTGCATCATGATAACAATCTAGATTCTTTGATTTAGAAAATGCACTTTTACTGTTTGGAGAAATGAGATGAGTGATTGTCCCTTTTTTTATTTACCTGTTTTTCTTCCCTCTGGAGTGATTGTTTTTTATTTGAAACATTGATTTATTAACATTGAAAGAGGAATTGACACTTAAACAAACCAAATGCAAGTACATAGTGAATACAAAAGTCATATGATTTTCCCAGAAAGATTGAGATGAATGTGAAATAAAATGTGAAATAAATTGTTGACACCTCACATCTGCACCCTTGTATTTGGTTGTAGTAGAATATGTGGGGAGTTGAGTTTTTCTCACTGTTACGGATTCATGAAAATTAACTAAAGTATTTTTATGCTTTACAAAAGCTGTTAAGTTGTACCAGTGTGTATAATGTATATCTATTTATTCATCAAACCAGATTTATTTGATAAATAATCTGGTGTGGGACCTAAAGATGTTCTTCAAACATCATTCATTTCTATGTATCTCATATAAATAAAATTTTGATAAGTATGTAAATTAGTCATCTCATTTAATTACATTAAATTTGTGTTGTGTGAATTTACAACATCCAAACAATCAAAGGAGTGTGATCATCAACATTGCAATTTATTAAACAGTTTTGGTATGTAATGAACACTATTCTACTGTTTGGTATGACATTTGTGTATTTATGGTTGTATTTTATAGTAAACTGTGAACGTCAGGCACAACACAAAAGCAAGTGTAGTTATTTTACACTGACCTAAATAATCTATTTGCATATGATTGTATATCGGCAAGCTGCGTTTTTTATCATTATAAGTTACATTTTATTTTTAAACAAACGTTTCATTCAAATGTTTCGTGTACTGCTGTTAAAGCACTATAACTGTAGCTATTGTCTCCAGCATAAAATTATTGGCAAAAATGTTGGTACTAGCATTCAGTGGCCGATAATTTCAGTAAATTCACCAAGCTTTTTGAGCTGCTCGGTTTGCATTGAGTGTCTCCTCATCAGCAGTCTCCTAGTCTTGGGATCCTTTGGAAGGCCTTTAGGAGCCGTGGGAAAGCAGAGCTTTGGTCCAGCTGCTACACCGCAGGTCGCCTGGTTGCTGGAGCCAATGCTGCTTGAGTTATTTGTCGCAGCAATGCTTGGGATTGGTGCATGCTGGTTTAACGGAGGGAGAAAGCCCACAAGAGGATGGGAAATGGGATCTAAAAGAAGGGGCCCGGAGCATCTGCGCTCATAGCTGAGTTGGTTCCTCTTCTGAAGGTATGGCATTGCGATACTGTCAAGAGACCCTCTTGGGCATCCCAACATGGGGGATTGAGACTTAACAAGCTTTCTCTTTTCCAGGTGTCCTTTACGATCTTCTGGACAGTTGCCAAGGTTTAGGGCAAGCTGGGAATCCGAGCTGTAGTGGTCCATTCCTAGTTTTCTCCTCTGCATGATGTTACGGAGACTGGACACTGCTAAGTTTGGTAGAGCTTTATCTGGATTTTTCTCTGCTGGCATATTGCTTTTGCAGTGAAGGTTGGGATGGGATAGAGATTGCAGCGACGATAAGCTATCAAAGGACATATTCCGGCATAGCCCACCTTCATGTCGGAGTCTATCATTGGCTACAGAGCTTAGAGTTTGACTCAAACAGTTGGATTCCTTTAGATCAACACTGCAATGACGTGAAAGCGGGATGTTGCCGAAAGTCAGTCTGTTCATTCTATAGGTCATCTCCTCCTCTGGGGTGATGTCCAGGAGTTCCTCAGATGGAGAGCTACCTTTGGCATCCTGTTGGGTGAGGAAAGACCCTGGGATCTTTAGCCAAGGCTCTGAGTGTAGTCTTTGAAGATGATGGAGCTTGTCAACTCTTCTATTCACCGGGGACGCTTGGTGGGATGGAGACGCTGGCTGGGAGCTTGCCATACTTTGGAGATCCTGAAAGGAAAACATATGCTCTGTCGGACTTGAGGAAAGGGTCCCCTGTGGTGAGGTGCTGAGGTAAATCTCTGATGGAGATGTGCATGGAGCATTAGAAGAATGCACCCCGTCCCATTGATCTCCTGTTGCAAGTTGAGGAATCGGGAGGTACTGTTTCGCTGTTTGCCTTCCGCATGCCAGTTTGTCTGGCGTAATGATAATAACTTCTTTTCCTCTTGCTTTACAAGCATCCATCAACATTCTAAGTGTCTTCTCATCACTGGCATTGATGGCGTAAATCAGAGCCGAGGAACCTGTGTGGTCCTCGAGGCACGGGTCAGCTCTGTTACTCAACAGTAGCGACACCACCTCAGGTCCTGCTAGTTCCAAACAGGCGTGCATTAGAGCCGTTTTCCCACTCTTGTCCTGGATGTTTGGGTCGGCCCCGCTCTCAAGCAGATAACCAACCATCTTTTCCTTCGAAACACTTTGTTGATCTGCAGGTCTGCTCCGACAGGCGACCATCAGGGGCGTTTCTCCGCGTTCATTGCTCTCGTTGATGTAAGCCCCACCTTCCAGAAGCAGACGTGTGAGACGTAGTCTACTTTGGTAGACAGCCTTCAGCAAGGAGTTGCTGTCCACGTTGGTCAGGCATGCATCCATTTTGAGCTCTTTTACTGCGAGTTTCACTCCATACGTTTGGCGGATGAAGCCATTAGGAAACCTGCGGATAAGAAATCAAGATAATAACTACAAACCTCATTCTTCTTGTTACCATGAGCTTGATGGTTAAGAGGCAGTTCTTGGCCGCTCTGGTAATGTCAAATTGCACACATTATATCTAGAATGAAAGGCTTGTAAATTATGCTTATTATAATTAAGTACATTTGTAGGATTTGTGGGCAACAGGATGGAAAAAGTACCAAAGCCAAGTGCGTTTTCCCAATGCCTCACTTTTTATAATCTGTGTTTGCTTAGCAACAAGTGTTCCTTCTGTAGAATAACATCCTTTGCTCTTCTCTGTGCGTTTTTGAAAAGCTAAATTCAATAAACCGAGACAGAGACCTTGGCTTTATTGTTTGCCATTACTGCCAGGCAACATTCTCCGCAGCGTGTGTCCTTCCCAACACTCGGCCTCCCTCGTGCTTTCTTTAGGAACTACATCTTTCTAAAGCTCATTGTGTTTGCTGTCCTTGATGTTAGTTTCTCTGAGCATTGCCTGCAGAACATCACGCCCCTGATTGGGTTTATAAAGCACTTCAATTACTGTCAAGTCAACTGGAGAGACAGTCTCTTGTGCTTACGTAAGGGTGCTGAGACACTGTGTTCTTATCTGTGATGTTTCAGTTAGAGTTGTCTTCCAAACTATTCTTTAAGAAGTGTAATATTAAAAGTATGTTCTAAGAATTTAAAGGGCAGAAACTTTTACTTTTCTAATACCAACTCTATTTGACACATAAACTGCAGTTTAATTAGAAGTTAACTTATGTGATTTAAAGCGAACCCCACAAGTCAATTTATAAATTATATTGTGAAATTGGGGGAATTGTTTTTTGACAATTCTGATTTATGTTCTTGCTCAAAATTATTTTTCTTTTCTTCTGCCGGTAACAAAAGAAGATATTTAAAGAAAAATCACTGAGACATTTCTCAAAATGTCTTCTTTTTGGCTCTCTCTTTAACTAAAATATATAAAATTCAGGTAAATGTGGCTTTTTTACGTCAAGATCATCAGATTAACCTTACATTTTAAAGATCATTTTAACTAAAAATTGAAACCCTTACACCATACTTTCACAAACAGGATGTGTGTTTTTTTGTATTATGTACACAGATAAGCACATAGTTGAGGTACTCTAATGAAAACGTACATTATAATATCTGTGAAGAGAGAAGTTATGACCAGTTGCCCGCTGTTACCATGGAGGAAATGATGGCTGTGACTTCTACACAGTCAGCGATGTTCTGCATCGTTGCCCAATTCTACTGGGAGCAGGTAAAAGCACCCCATGTGTTTAGAGACAAAAAGGGTACATGCAAAAATCAAAAACTGAAGTGTTCCTTGGAAGTCCATTCCTGATGATCAGTCTATCAATATATGCAAAGAGAAAACCACAAAATCTATGACTGAAACAATTCTCTGTGTTCTGTGATGTATATGGAAGCATGAAATATGATGCAGCATATTCAACATACACTTGAGATTTTCAAGAGGTTTCAAAGTGTTTCTATTCTAATCAATGTAGTGCGGTTTAGAACACTCACACGGCTACTAAAACACAGAAGAAACTCAAGCGTTCACTGCAGATTAACAAGACAGTAAGAAAACCCTTATTCCATTTCAACTTTGACATTGTTGAAAACATTCTCTGTGCAGATTGTTATATATTTATCACTTTGGTTGTGTAATGACAAACATGATTGACATGAAATAGAAATACATTTTTTGTTCTTACCTTTGTAAACAGAATCCGACAGGTCGAGGTGAGAGCTACAGTGGTTTTGTCTGGCCCGTGTCACCAGCCATCTGTCTGAATGTAGTGTAAATGTTTGAATGTGTTGCAGGCATGACGTTCATCAGATCTGAGCTACAATGAGAGGTGCATTATTCACATGCACGGAGAAACAGACCGGGCGGGAGAGAGAGAGAGAGAGCAAAGCAGAGATGCAAGTCTTAAAACAAGCTAAGAATTCTTACACAAATACACATGTACCCTTACAGGGTAGACGGAAAAACACATCTGGGGTTTTCAATAATATCTCACAAATACACATGTACTCTTACAGGGTAGACGGAATATAACATCAGGAGTTTACAATAATGTCTCACAAATACACAAATACACATGTACTCTTACAGGGTAGACGGAATAACACATCAGGGGTTTACAATAATGTCTCACCACCCATGTGCGATTCCAAGTGGTCCAGGTCACATTTTAAATTTCAATTATGTAATTCCCACTGTCACTGCATCTTAAAGTTTTTCAAAAATTATCACAATTTATTTAACGATTATATAATAAATTCTGCCTTATCTTCAAATACCATATATAATGATAATAATAATAATATATAATTATGATTATATCAATAATGTATTCTTGTATTAATGTATTTTAATGTTATACTATATAATATCATTTATTATATTATCAATAATATTTATTGTATATTATTTTTCTATTAGTAGTAGTAGATCAACCTGTGCATATTAATGTTAACAAGAAACTGGATCATAATTATTTCCTAAAAACCAACATTTTATAATCAAGATCTGCAATTATATTCATTTCTTTCATAACAAAGCAGCAAATGTTAACAAAACCGGTTTTTGAATTAGATGATTTGAACCAAATATTGAAAAAATGCAGAGCAGATGGCATGAATACATTATTTTTCACCTCTGGATGTTCTATGAGGAACATCTCAGTAAACTCCAAGTGATTTGAGCTTCAATCTGTAGATGTTTGTCTCCCATGAATGTGTAATGTCTGAACTTTAAGCAGATTTGAACATTTAATGAAGTCTGCATCCGACAGGAAGCGACAGCTTGTGTAAGAACATGTTATTCTCTTGAAACAATGACGTTTATCCATCCATGAAGCTTCTGAACAAGCGGCCACCTTACGCATTTGAAGAGTGCTGTCGTCAGGTTGAATCGAAGGTGAGATGGCGTAGTTTTGGAGCAATGCTATCTCCATGACAACCAGGGAACTAAAGAAACTGTGTATGTTTCTTGTGCTCACAGGTTTGGATGCACCGGCTGTGAACTCATTCCATTGAAAACCACACAGGTAATTGTTTTTGCACCAAATGTGTCAAGAAATAAACCATGGAAGTGTTATAACATGTAATAACATATCATTTTTTATATTAACAGCATTTTCTAAATGGTCTAAATAATAAATTATCAAATGTTGTTTATACAACACATGCAGACAGTTGAAGAAAATAATGATTTCAATAAAATAATTTTGATTGTACTTCCCTTCCTTTGATGTTATTCCTTATTATCTGTGTAATTACTACGTTATTATCTTACAGTAGTTTATCCGTCTCCATCAATATAAATCTGAGCAATATAATATGTGGAATCATTTAATGGTGTATATAAACCCTATAAATGATCATAAAATATTAAATATGGGAACATTTGTTCCTTAAAGAATTTAATATAAGGCTTCTTATTTGTTCTCTTCCTCTATAAATGTGTAGCTTTATTATATACAAGTAGCTGTTGTTAATAGCAACCCTGAACCTGCCTCACGTGCAAGTCTAATTGTTTAATAGTTGCCGTGGCAACCGTTTCCGAACATCACGTGCACTTTTGGTCCAGTTCTATTAGGCATGTTTTATCTCCATCAGCAGTAAGCCAACGTCTGTCACAGATTGATTTTCAAGGCAGCGGCGCATTTGGACGTTTGAATGGGGAATGATGTCAAATTCAAAGCTACAATGTTGGGATTTGGTTGCTCAGACGTTGCCATGCAGTTGCTAAGTGATGCTTTCCTTCGCAAGCAACATAAAGCGGCCTATTGATTTTGGTCATGTCACAAGATGGCACTCTGATGCAACTTGTAGCTCATTCTTCGTTTGGTTAAGGACATGCTTTTTAACACTTGTTCTTTGAAATATTTAAATGATTCTTAAATCATTTATTTTGTTCCATTTTTGCAGAAGCTGTCATGGCGTGCCGGATCAAATGTATAAATCTTTTAACATTTATCCAGTCCATTTGCATTAAAACTAAACATCTGCAAATAGACTGCCAAACTATACCAATTCTGAGATTTATTAGTGTGTTTTGGGATAGACGGACAAATCAGTAATCCCACATAATCCCGCCTGTCCATGTCTTTAGCCCAAAGAGGGGGTTGCCATATCCCTCCCCACCAGTTCAATTTTTATCTCGCCAAATCCAGATTGAGTTTGCATGGATAATGCCATGAGCGTGCGTGCGTGATTATGCCATTGTGATTTTCAGGGCTGTTTATTATTTGTAAATTCAGCAGATTTTGAATCCCTCGATTTTGGATGACTTTATTGTTCTGAGTGAACTTTGTATCACAATAAACCCCACCATGACCTCATCTAATGCAATACTAAACCATTGTCTCAACAACAATCAGTTCTTTGGCCTGCATGATGTTGGGTTTGGCCAATGTGTGTCCTGATGGTGTGGACTGTGATTGAGGTTTAGTCTTTTTGCAGATGTTCATTCTTTGGCAGAAGATGTGACAGCTACTCCTAGATCTGTAAATCCAAACCAGCGTTTAACGAAAGTGCATGATGAATGTTCTCAACTACTTCTCTTCTGCCTTCTTCTCCTCCTGCTCTGTCATGAAACGCCGAGGTTGATTTCAAGTGGGCGTCTGGTATCTGCTCTTCCTCTGTAAGTTCAGATCTTTGTAGGAGGAGAATCAGATGTACAGCCAGAAGGAGGAGATGAATTTAGAACGGCTTTCAAGAAAACTCCAAATGTTCATCTCCACATAATATTGAACGTTTTGCGGAGCAGAACTTTGTGTTTGACTGCAGGCCCATCGATGATTGCCCACAGGAGGTCTAATGATCTTAAATCAACAGGTCCAGCATCATTTCGCATTGCAGTGAGAAGATCCTAATTAATAGTTCGTCCAACCATCACCAGAGGGCAGAAACAAC
>CM065678.1:1481616-1506616 GCA_033220385.1 Triplophysa yarkandensis
CGAAAAAACATGAAGTAGTCGTGTTTGGTTTGTGATTATGTTTCAATTTTATCCCAATGCAGTTTGCAAACTTTTGTTATAAGATTTTAAGCAATGTTAATATGATGCTGTGAAGGGCCCTATCATATTGACCGATATTTCCTTCTGCTGTGCTAGTGATTTATCTTCCTCTTTAAGCGAACCTGATAAAGATTCAGATGCAAATGAAATATGCTCGCCAGCGAGTCGGTGACTTGTGTTGCCATGGCGATCAGGTTTGATGTCATGTTCAAGTGGTGCTGTATAATGCTTGTAGCACTTGCTAAAAAATGTTATGCAAGTTGCACAACAAGTCTGCGGAGCATGACTTGAGGAAAACAATTCGGGTGGAATTGGGTAGATGATTACGGCACAGATTTATGTCTGACCCATCACTGAGCATTGTGTGTTCTCTTGGTTTGTGTATACAGGCAAAGAAGATGTGACGGATGGGATTGTGTGAAGAGATGGTAGTTTTGTGGGTTGGTGAAGCACATTTAGATGTATCTGTAGATCGGTCCCGACTATTGTTAGAGTTGAGTTTAAACGAGGCCTGAGGCTGAAGCGCATTAAGAGACATCTCTGTGGTTACATAATCACGCACACACACCAGCCGTGCATCAGGGAAACACAAGCGAGCCCTTAAGCCTGTGTCCAATGAAATGCATTCTTCTCTGTGTATCGTTCCTTCATGATTTATATCACAAAGCCTGTGAAGAAACGTCCGGGGTCAGAAGTCTGACAATAATGACACCGAAAAAAGCCAGAATATGTACACACATTCTTCCTTGACTTCATGCAAAACACGATTTTTTTGTTTAGTTTGGTCTTTGTCACTGCAAAAATACATTTTAGAGCAAAAGTTTTGTCTTGTTTTTTAAATTCTAATGTAAATTAAGAAACATTCACCTGACAAGGAAAGTAACCATAGATAATCAGTTCTGTTTATAAAAGAAAATCTAAGTTGTGATTAAAAAACAACAAACTATCAATGGAGTAAGAAAAATAACCTTGACATTGGTGTTATCTTCATTCTTAGAGACCAAATCCAAGAGGATTTTGTTAAAATATTGTTTAATTATTCACTAGAAAATAAGACAAAAAGAGGCTCTGTTTAATTACATTTTTAACAGTGTATGATGAACTGTGAATGTAAAGATCCTGAGATTCATGTTTACAATATCAAAATAGTACCACAATTGTAGTACAATATTGAAGTAACACATGATTTTAAAATACGCACTTTTGATTCCTTGGGCAAAAAGAAAATAAATCAATAAATAAACTTAAAGTTAGATAAATATGGAAGTTATTCTATATTTATATCTTATATATAACCCACATTCAATCAATTTCGTCGTAATATTGATTTTTTTTCTGCTACACTATAGTGCAATTCTGAGATGGTGACATCTGACAATAATAAAAAAAAATGTTAAATGTCTTTATTGTGGAGATTGATCATCATTACCATTTTTACAAATATCATGCTTTAACCCCCCCAAAAAAAACTCTACCAATATATCAACCGTTTATTTTTAAACAAAAAAAGGGTGTCCAGATTCTCATTCACAGCTTGCTCTGTTTTCATGTCATTTGATTTACTGTTTGTGAGTTTCTCAGTACCACGTTCACTATTACTTTTAATAAATGCATGTCAGTCATGGCGCCGGCTGCTGCTGTGCTGGATTTAGGTCAGTTTTAATGCTGCAGGCAATGTTTGATACTGTATGATGATCTGCTGCCTTTACTGTATGACGGATGGTTTTCTTTCTTCTTCAGCATTATTTCCTGGTGATCTTCGGTCACGATGGACAGAAACCTCTGGAACTGCGGACGGAGGAAGATTCAGACTGTAGCGAGTGGGTGGAGGCCATTCAGCAGGCCAGGTAGAGCTACAAATCACAAACCTTCTGCCTCGCTCGTCTTAGTGGGGATCAATAAAAGCAGTTTCAGGAGATCAGTTTTGTGTCCAATAACAGCGCTTAGATTTTACAAACAAATCTCTTCAATATATCATACTGAAGTCTTAATAAGACAATAACTTTCATTTATTCTATATATTGTATTTTTGTTTTCTTTATTGCATGTATGGTATGCTGTTTATGTTTTTATCTGTCTATCTAAATACATGTCTTTCTGTCTGTCTGTCTCTCTGTCCATACATCTGTCTGTCTGTCTGTCTGTCTGTCTGTCTTTCTTTCTATTTATACATTTGTCTCTCTATTTACACATCTGTCTGTCTATTCATGCACCTGTCTGTCTTTCTAGTCATACATCCTTCTGTCTGTTTGTCTATTCATACATCTGTCTGTCTGTCTCTCTATTCATACATCTGTCTGTCTATTTCTATTTATACATCTGTGTGTCTTTCTAGTCATACATCTTTCTGTCTGTCTCTCTATTCATACATCTGTCTGTCTATCTCTATTTATACATCTGTGTGTCTTTCTAGTCATACATCTGTCTGTCTGTCTCTCTATTCATACACTACTGTCTATCTCTATTTATACATCTGTGTGTCTTTCTAGTCATACATCTGTCTGTCTGTCTCTCTATTCATACATCTGTCTGTCTATCTCTATTTATACATCTGTGTGTCTTTCTAGTCATACATCTGTCTGTCTGTCTCTCTATTCATATATCTGTCTGTCTGTCTGCCTATTCATACATCGGTCCATCTGTCACTTTATTCATACATTCTTTTGTCTGTCTCCATTTTCATACATCTGTCTGTCTCTCTATTAATTTAACTGTCTGTCTGTATTTCTCTCTATTTCCACCTTTGTCTCTATATTTATACATCTGTCTGTCTATTCATACATCCATCTGTCTGTCTAGTCAAACATCTGTCTGTCTTTCTCTCTGTTCATATATCTTTCTGTCTATCTCTATATTCCTACATCCATCCGTCTGTCTGTCCGTCTTTTCATACATCTGTCTGTCTGTCTCTCTATTCATACATCTGTCTGTTCGCCTATCTATTCATACATTTGTCTGTCTGTCTGTCTCTCTATTTATACATCTGTCTGTCTCTCTAGTCATACATCTGTCTGTATGTCTCTCTATTCATACATCTGCCTGTCTGTCTATTCATACATCTGTCAATCTGTCACTATATTCATACATCTGTCTTTCTCTCTATTCATACATCTGTTGTCTCTCTATTCGTACGTCAGTTTTTCTGTCTATTCTGACATCTGTCTGTCTGTGACTATATTCATACATTCTTCTGTCTGTCTCTCTATTCATACGTCTGTCTGTCTCTCCATCCATACATCTGTCTGTCACTTTATTCATACATCTTTCGGTCTCTCTATCTATTCATACATCTGTCCGTCTCTCTATACTTACATCTGTGTGTTTGTGTCTCTATTCATACATTTGTCTGTCTTTCACTATTTTCATACATATGCCTGTCTGTCTCTCTGTTCATACATCTGTCTTTCTCTCTTTTCAAAAATCTTTCTACCTGTCTCTATATTCATATATCTGTCTATCTTTCTTCCCGTCTTTCTACTCATACATCTCTCTGTATGTCTGTCTGTCTGTCTAACTGTCTGTCTGCCTATCTGTCTCTCTATTCATACATCTGTCTGTCCGCCTGTCTGTCTGCCAATATATACGTCTGTCTGTCTATCTATCTATTCATACATCGGCCTGTCTCTCTATTCATACATCTGTCCGTCTGTCTGTCTCTCTATTCATGCATCTGTCCGTCTGTCTGTCTCTCTATTCATGCATCTGTCAGTCTCTCTATTCATATTCATACATCTGTCTGTCTTCTCTCTATCTGTCTGTCTATTTGTCTGTCTTTTCATACATATGTCAATCTGTCTCTAGAAAACAACCAAACAATCTTGCAGGTGTGTCAGAAAAGATCTCAGCATCAATATATCTCTGATATTTTTCTGTGTTGTGGGCAGTTACTCTGACCTCATCATTGAGCGGGAAGTTCTCATGCAGAAGTACATTCATCTCGTGCAGATCATGGAGACAGAGAAAGTGGCTGCCAACCAACTGAGAACCCAACTAGAAGATCAAGATACAGAGATCGAGAGACTGAAGGCAGAGGTCATCATCATCACATTCATACATCTGCATATCCTGTCTCATTTTCTTCTAATGTGAACCTCTTTGATGTTCTTGTAGATTGTTGCTGTAAATAAAGCCAAGGAGAGAATGTTGCTCTATCAGTCCAACCAGGAGGAGGAAGATCCAGACATTAAGAAAATCAAGAAGGTATTCATCACTTGTTGGGTGATGACTCAAATGAAACCAGCATGTGCAGAGCTGTAGGGCCTGAGCGTCTTGACCTGTGTTTGTTCACAGGTGCAGAGTTTCATGCGCGGTTGGCTCTGCCGGAGGAAATGGAAGACCATCGTGCAGGATTATATCTGCTCGCCCCACGCCGAGAGCATGAGGAAGAGAAACCAGATTGTCTTTAACATGGTTGAAGCAGAGACGGAGTACGTCCATCAGCTCTCCATCCTGGTAAACTGTTTCCTGCGGCCGCTCCGAATGGCCGCCAGCTCCAAAAAGCCTCCCATCAGTCACGATGATGTCAGCAGCATCTTCCTTAATAGGTGATTTTCGAGCTTGGTCGTGCGCTCGAATAATAAATAACTTAATGGGAAAGTCTTGGCCATTTTTTACTCTTGTGAAAGATGATTTGCATATTGTGTTTATAAATATTTTAAGGAAGAAGTTCCTCCCAGCTTACATTTCTGTTATATATATTTCTTGAAGAAATCATTTTATGTTTAATAAAGTAAAGGCATAGTAACCCATAAATAAAAACGTTCTCTTTTATTCACCCTTACAAGGTTTTACAACTGTAAATCACTTTTTTCAGTGCAGCACAAAATAAGATATTTTGAGAAATGTCTCAGTGGTGTTCATACAATAGATGGCAATGGGGTCCAATGTGGTTGATAGAAATTCTTTAAAATATCAGAGGAGAGAAAGACAAACTGGATCTAAATAAGAAATGTAATATTTTGATCTACTATCCTTTCTAAAAAAAAAAAGCTTCAATTAAAATGAGCGTCTTTTTCCCTTCATATCCAAGTGAAACCATCATGTTCCTTCATGAGATTTTCCATCAGGGCTTGAAGGCGCGTATAGCCAACTGGCCAACATTAGTTTTGGGTGAGTTTGTTCTTGCTGTGTGTTATTTCTCTTTCTTAGTAAATCTTATGTTACGCAGATCTTTAATATCTTATATATGTTTGTTCGCAGCTGATTTATTTGACATCTTGCTGCCAATGCTGAACATTTATCAGGAGTTTGTGCGGAACCACCAGTACAGCCTTCAGGTTCTGGCCAACTGCAAACAGAACCGAGACTTTGACAAACTTCTGAAACAGTATGAAGCAAACGCTGCCTGTGAGGGTCGAATGCTGGAAACCTTTCTCACGTATCCCATGTTTCAGGTGAATTATGCGTGTGAGTGATATCAAATTCTGAAAATAATCATATCTGTTGAATTGACCTGTGGTTTATTGTCATAATCCGTCCAGATCCCACGATACATCATCACTCTTCATGAGCTCCTCGCGCACACACCTCATGAGCATGTGGAGCGGAAAAGTCTGGAATTTGCCAGATCAAAACTCGAAGAACTTTCCAAGTGAGTATCAGACTCAAAAGGATTTATAAAACACATGGTTTTGGTCCTCGGTTCTGATTGGTTGAGCCACATATGTTGCAAAAGGTTCTAGAAATATGGCACAGCATAACATCAGTGCTACCGGGATGCTGCGTCTTTGTTGCCTGGCAACCGTTCTGCTACTCTATAGAATTGCATTGTTTTGCGGAAGAATAATAAAACATATTAACAGTACATTTCATTTTCGAAAAACTTTGTGTATTGAATATATTAACCATAAGCCGTTTAAGCAGTATTTTAGCAGTACACAGATTCATAAGAGCCAGTATTAATGGTTTTTCATTTTACCTAATGCCTAAAATGGAAAACATTTTCAAGAGTAAAGTCTCTCATGCATTATTCATGGTCTCTAGATCGCTCAGATCTTTAACGCTTGTACCTTAATGAAAGCTCTTAAGCAAACATCTCAGGCCTTATGAAAATGAATCATGGTTTTACTACTAATACAACCGTAAAACTCAGTTGCGTCAGTACAATTACGGTAACCACAAATGAATCATAGTTTCGCTTCCAAAAGTCTTTCATGTAAAGTGTTGCTTGAGTTCAATGTGAATGGTCTCTTGAGGAAAACTGGCCTGCCTATGAATGCAAACAACATCATTAACATTTATGAAGATAATAATCATTTCAACAAGTCAGGCTATAATATTGACCCATTCACCCAGGGTTAAATGATCCTTTATTCAGCCATCATCATAAATATAAACAAGACAGATGTAGTTTGTTTTCATGGATCATTTCATTTGCTAATAGGGAATGTTCTCTAAAGTGATCATCAAATGTTCTTGTCTTGACATAGACCTTTTTCTAAATGTAATGTGTGAGTGATTAATATTTTACAAACATAGAAGTAAACCAGAAGTAACTTAACGTTTGAACATGTGTTTGTTATTTGGAAATGAATAATTTTCTCAGGATGATGCATGATGAGGTGAGCGATACAGAAAACATCCGTAAGAATCTGGCCATCGAGCGGATGATCGTGGAGGGCTGTGACATTCTGCTCGACACCAGTCAGACCTTTGTACGCCAGGGTGAGACACATTTCATATCTTACAACATTAAAATAGTGTTATTTTTTGCAAACCATGTTGAACTGGTGACTTGGATGCTGGGTTTCTTTAACTGTAGACGTAGAACCCAAAAAAGGTTTTTGTTTAAATCTCTTTTTCTCTGTTGTGGTTCTGATACAGGGTCCCTCGTCCAGCTGCCATCCGTCGAAAAAGGGAAACTCAGTAAGGTGCGATTGGGTTCGCTGTCTCTCAAGAAGGAGGGTGAACGACAGTGTTTCCTGTTTACTAAACACTTCCTCATCTGCACCCGGACCTCCAGCGGAAAACTGCACCTGCTCAAAGTGAGCGAATCAAGTTTCAGCTAAAACCACATTATGACATGACTTAAGAACTAATAGCCTTCTTCTGAACTACAGCAGGGAGGAACGTTGTCTCTGATCGAGTGTGCACTGATCGAAGAGCTGGACACCAATGATGAAGACTGTAAGCGGGTCTTCAGACCATCCCAAGCCCAAATATCACATCTCATGGAGTGGAACATTTATCAAACCTACCAAATTAAGAATAAAAAACATACTTTTTTCTGTGATCTTCAGATAATTCTTCCGGTCAGGGATTCAATCATCTCGAGTTTAAAATCGTGGTTGAGCCTGCTGACGGCCCGACGTTTTCTGTGGTTCTGCTCGCACCGTCCCGACAGGAAAAAGCCGCCTGGACCAGTGACATCAGCCAGGTATGAAGCATGTGTTTTAAAAGACACCGGAAAGCATGATATCTGCATTGACATAAATAGATTTGTGTTATATAAAATTTACATACAACATAAAATATTTGAAAAGAAATTTAACAATTTCATAAAGAAAATAATTTGTAGATAATTATTTAATATAAAAAAGTTATTTCAGATAATATAGTTTAATTTAATTTATGTAGCAGTTTAAAACATAAAAGAAAAAGGCCTAACTCAATATGAACATGCAAACTTGTATTTATAATAAATGTTAAAATATAAATAAAAAAAAATCATCCTATCATTTTTGTATATTGATCACAGAATATATTGATGCTCGCTAAATTTGAATATTTTTATATATATATATATATATATATATATATATATATATATATATATATATATATATATTTATATATATTATTTTTGATCAGCTTTCTTGTAAGCCCATGAGTGTAATCTACACAAATTGTAAATAATGGTATACATCCTGAGCATGATATCTAGAGAAAACGTGAAAATCTAATTCATATTTGTGCTTACAAAGTTTGCTCTGATTTACAGTAAAAAGCCATTTACTATTGCCATTCAGTTTAACAAATTTTCTCTTTTGTTATTATCACAGTGCATTGACAACATTCACTGCAATGGCTTGATGACCAGCGTGTTCGAAGAAAACTCTAAAGTCACCGTTCCTCACATGATCAAGTAAGACACTTACATTCATTGCAATTACATGTACTAACCAAAATCCTTTGAAATGAATGAACTCGTGAAATCCATTCACAGATCTGATGCCCGTCTTCACAAGGATGATGTTGACATCTGCTTCAGCAAGACGCTGAACTCCTGTAAGGTCCCACAGATCCGTTACGCCAGCGTCGAGAGACTTCTGGAGCGTCTGACAGACCTGCGCTTTCTCTCCATCGACTTTCTCAACACTTTCCTGCACACGTACCGCATCTTCACCAACGCTACCGTGGTGATGGACAAACTGGCCGACATCTACAAGAAACCCTTCACATCAATACCCGTCAGGTGTGAGCGGTCCTTCAGCGGATTCATGTTGATATTTATTATTGGAAGTGTGTCGTTAATGACCGTTTTTAAACAGGTTTCCCAAACACTGGAATTCTGTTCACTAACACATGCACAGTTTGCATTCATCTTTGTGTAATAATAACAGTCCCCCAAAACTCACAGTGTTCCCTCCATCCTCTACCTCCCACAATCCTTTTGTTTCCTCCATTGCTGTCACTCACAGGGTTCAGTATCATTCATCCGACCGTTTGTCCATCACCTCCATCTGTCCAGACTACAGTCTGAAGATCACCAGACTCGCGCTGGACCAGTCCAAGTAACTCTCTCTCATCTGTCACTCAATCACTCTTCTGTCCTTTTTCTGTTTATTTATGTTCTTTTACAGATATATCTCGTTTCAAGTCATCCACCAAGAAATGTGTTCCTAAGTGGTTAAATGTATACATCTCTATGTTTTACAATCTATTAAAGGAACAGTTCACCCACAAGGATTTCCGGTTATCAACTCCTCTTGTCGTTTTACACATGTATTTCTTTCTTTCAACAGCAGATCACGAAAGAAGATATGTTGAAGAATGTTTGTGACTGCACACATTCACTTCCAATGTATGAACACACAATCAATGCAAGTTTAATAGGTGCCAGTGTCCAACATTCTTCGAAATATCTTCTTTTGGCAGAAGAGATGAAGTCACACGTGTTTGAAAGGACAAGAAGACGTGTAAGATGACCTGTAACATTAAATAAGGGTTGTATGTAAATTCGTTCTGCTTTTAAAGAATGCAGCATTATCGAGATGAAAAGCCTGGTATTATGAGAAGCAAAACCAGACACATTTACATAAATTGACTGTTCCACATTGTTGATTATTCTCGACATGAAACGCCCACTTAGAAGAAAAAGCAGACAAAGATTTCATGTAACCAGACAGTAAAAAGCAGCTGTGTATTAATTCTGATATAACTGTTGTGTGTTCAGACATCGATACAATAGCAGGGCATCTCAACTCTATCCCCTCCCTATGACCCACAAAACCACAACCAGCAGTTTCTGTCCAATGGAATATTCATGAGCTTAAAGATTGTAAATGTAAAACAAAATTACAAAACAATTTATCTTTAGGGCTTTTTCAAAGACCGTTGTGTTAGTAATTTACCCGAAAATCCATTTTGTGCAGAAAGAACAAACAAAATTGCCTGCTGTGGCATTTCTCAAAATATCTTCTTTTGTGTTTTACCGAAAAACGTGTCCCATAAAGGTTCAGTATCACAAAAAAATAACTTTTGTATGGTGTGCATCTCCTAAAACATTTCTGTCCTGTGATGGTTCAGGTCCCTTGAACTTTTCTTCGCCACAAACCAGGGTCCCTGGAGCGGAGAACATCTTAACAACAAATCCCCGCGGCTGTCCCGCAAGTTCTCCTCCCCCCCGCCAGTATCCATCGCCTCCCGCGCCGCCTCCCCCATCCAAACCCGCAAACTGTCGCTCAGTTCTGCCATGGGCTGCAGGAGCGGAGCTCTGGACCTGTCGGCGTCCACTTCATCAACGGCCGGCAGCCCGACGTCCACCTTCAACCCCCTCGTCTCCTCCCCTCCGCCCAACTGCACCAAAGCCCCTCTGGACCTCAGCCGGGGACCCGGCTCACCTGAACTCGCAACCTCAGCTCCAGAAGAGGGAGGGGAGCTGCCCCGTATAGACGCGTTCTGTGGGAAACTGCGCAGGAGCATACGGCGAGGTGAGATGCTGACCGCTCTCCAAAGATTTTCTTTTAAATAACCAGATCTGCTCTCTTTTACCCCATAAAACTCCACACACTTCACCCATTCAAGAATATGAATGTATGTATTCATGGCGTTACTCTTCTAAATGTATGTGTTGTCGCCGTTTGTGTCGTATCCGATGCAGTTAATCGTAAAACACCACGAGGGGATTCACGTCCCTCTGTGTTTAGTTATGATTATAGTTTTAAATCTAAAATCCAAAAAGCATTGAGATTGTCTGATGGTCCTGACAGCTGTTCTGGAGTCAGTGTCATTGGACAAGTTCATTCCCGAGACGCCCGTGTCGAGTGAGACTGGAGATCTGTCGCCCTGCCGATCTCCATCCACCCCACGACACCTGCGCTACAGACAGCCTGCAGGTATCATCCGCTTCCATCTCAGAAGCATAATCTTCTCTAACTATATATTATATATCTAATATACTCAAACGTATGTGACACCTGCATCAAAATATATCTTTTCTATGTCCATTTGTAAGACTTCTGTATGTTCATGTCTGTGGCATTGTTCACGACATCACTCATTTGCTCTTATTTAAACGATCAAACACTGGATCATTGTTGAAAAATGTCTTGTTAAAGTATTCTGCTGAAAAGGCCATTCTCAATTTCAGTTCCTGTGACGACATTGCCGATTTCTAGAGGGAAGAAATGATCCCGTCCTCACTGACAGCCCTTTAAACCTAACCTTTTTTTACCTCGCCGCTGTCGTCTCATTCACCCGCTTGTTTTGCAATAGGTCAATCTCCCGACAGCTCCCGCTGTTCCGTCTCTCCGGCCTCCGCGTTTGCCATCGCCACGGCCGCGGCTGGACATGGCAGCCAGCAAGGTCAGACGACACTGATGTCTTCAGACGGCTTCGGTTATGAAAACCCTGGGAGGAAGAGATCGTCTGATTCTGTGTTCTCATTTTGTCTCGTTCAGGATTCAACAACTCGGAGAAAACCTACGATAAAGAGTTCCTCATCCGCAGGGCCGCCACCAACCGCGTGCTCAATGTTCTGCGTCACTGGGTGTCCAAACACTCACAGGTTTGTGGGATATTGTCCATTCTCAGTCTGTCCGGTTGCTCCACGCGACTGATTTAATAGTCAGAACGGTCGTGCAATAAAGGAGAAAATTATGACCCTGTGAAAATCCAATTTCATTTGTGATTTCTACATAATAAACATTCTGTGGAATTACAGTCTTTCATTTTGACTGAGTGAGGAGTTTTAGTGATAATAATAGATGATATAAGACAATTGATGCTTTTTTATGTTCATCCATTCATTCATTCTTTCATTTGGCAGACGCTTTTATCCAAAGCAACGTACAGTATTATGCAGTTGCCAATTATCATTAGAGTAAACAGGGCTAAGATGTCTCACTCAAGGACACTTGGGATTCAAACCAACAACCTTCTGCTTACAAGTCCACCACACCACAACCGATCCCAGTTAACTGAGACCTGCATATTTTTTATTTATAAAAAAAATTAATCTTATCAAATGTTGGGAGCCATGAGATTTTTATTAATGTAATTATAAATGTCGGAGCTAGATGCCATACTTTTTAATCATATAAAAATGGGTAAAGTTATTAAACCTATCTTTTAACTATAAAAAATGACCTTTTGCCGCGGTTAATATTTATTAATTAAAATAATTCATAAAAACGAAGTGTCCGTGTTTTTTGCCCCCTTTAATGAAACAAACAGACGAACTGAAGTCATTTGAGTCAGTTTTGATATGATACTAAGTTTGAGTAAATGAAGCATGTGAACCAGTTCGGAAGCTTATTATTTAACAACTCACAAATTTAATATGATGAGTATTCGGCTGTTTTTCACCCGCTGTGTGTGACTGGATTCTAACAGAGCGGTGACACACCAGTTGAGAATCCCAGCTGTAAATACACAGCTCGTGTGACGCGTCCTCACACCTCCGCCATCGAGACTCTGTCACACCCGCTTTATTCTGCAGTGTCTCATTCAGACCAATAACGTCTGAGCTTAATGTCACCGGACCCTACAGGGCCCCCGAGGGTCACTTCAGTGTCCAGAATATCACAACACATTCATCATCATCACCTCATCATTTACCCTTCCTATCATTTATATTGGATGTGTCTTAGGACAAAACCTTTTCAACAATGAAGTTCATCTCTTTCAGAATTTAAATCATTCGTTTTTCTGTCAATTGCAGGACTTTGAGATGAACGCAGAGCTCACGACAGCCGTGATTTCTCTCTTGGAGGAGGTACTGAGAGATCCTGATCTGCTTCCTCAGGAACGGAAGGCTACGGCCAACATTTTAAGGTGAAACATTCATAGCGTGATGTATGTCTGTATTAATTGATTTGAATGTCTCGATAACGCTCTTGTTTTTCTCAGTGCTTTATCTCAAGATGACCAGGACGACTCGCAGCTTAAGATTGAAGACATCGTGCAGATGGTGAGTGCAGCATGTTCACGCCTCAGACTAACCAGACACAACACCGAGAAATATTTGCACGCCTCTGCCAAACGCATGCGACGTGTTTATAACTTTTTATCAATGAAATGTAAATCCATCCAGCATCCCAGAATCCCGGCTAATGTCTTGTTGCATGATGCTGTTGATGTTTGTGATCGTGGGTGATGACAGCATGCATTAACATTAGATTTGTGTAACTGCTGTTTGTTTTGAACGTATGCAAAATAATGCAAATGTGTCAAAATAGTAAATACTATTATAAATATGTAAATACTACAGGAATAAATGCACAGGAGAGAAAAATCCTTCATTAAGATTTCACACGTCCTAAACAAACACAAGCAGAATGTCTTGTAAATTGATAAAGACTGATAATAATGTATAACTTGGTAAGGTTGTTGAGCTCTGTTGTTTAATTGACTCGCAGACTATCATGTTTATTTTCCAGTCTGAGTGTCCGAGGTCTGAATGCTTCGAGTCGCTTTCCGCCATGGAGGTTGCTGAACAAATCACACTGCTGGATCACATAGTGTTCCGGAATATCCCCTACGAGTGAGTGTCCGTCAGAGTACTTATTTAATACTTATCAAAACCTTCATACTAATCATACTATGCAACGCTCTAAATATTAGATAGTAAAACAAATGTTTTATCTGGGTTCATAAGAAAAACTTTGACTTTGCAGAGAGTTTCTCGGTCAGGGCTGGATGAAAACGGACAAAAATGAAAGAACGCCGTACATCATGAAGACCAGTCAACATTTCAATGACGTAAAGATGATCCCAATTAAACAATCACACATTTGCACACCTACAGAAATTACTACTTTTATAAAATGAAACGAAAAAGAATTTAATAAATATTCGCACATTTTTATTTGGATGATGGATCTTCTTCTTATGTGCTATTAAAAGTAAAGAATTTGTTCCTTTAGAAAAATGTGCATAAAGAACATGTATTAGAAAACCCTAAAAGGGGGGTTAGCGAAATTTCACTTTACTGAGGCCAAGTACAAAAACAACCTTGTAGACAATCGGAAGAAAAATGTACAGGACAGACATTTGCCGAGCTAACCTTAAGATCAACAACAGCTATGAGACATCTGTTACCCCACCTTTGACAGGTTAAATAGAGCTGGTTTTTATACGTATGGGGTTTCAGATGAGTAACCTGGTGGCTTCTGAGATCATGGTCCATGCAGACGTCAGTTCCAGAGCAGGATCCATTGAGAAGTGGCTCGCCGTGGCAGACATATGCCGCTGTCTCAACAACTACAACGGTGTTCTGGAGATCACATCTGCCCTCAATCGGAGTGCCATCTACAGGTTAAAGAAAACGTGGGCCAAGGTCTGCAAACAGGTGCGCTCAGACATCAGCTCACATTCAATATGAATTTTCCAAGGAAAGCCACACACACAAATATCCCACACCAACAAAATTGTAAATATTAGCTTTTTATCTGTTGTCAGACCAAAGCGCTCATGGACAGACTACAGAAAACCGTCTCATCTGAAGGGAGATTCAAGAACTTGAGAGAAACTCTGAAAAAGTACGTTTGTCGATGCTATATCATATAATAGACGATATACATCATATTTTAACATTCAGGGTGACGTTTGTTTTGTAGCTGTAACCCTCCGTGTGTGCCCTATCTGGGCATGTATCTGACGGATCTGGCCTTTATCGAGGAAGGAACACCTAACTTTACAGAAGAGGGCCTGGTCAACTTTTCTAAAATGAGGATGGTAGGTGACATGCGTTAACAAACCGTATAGGTTTGGGCCGTTTTTATCTTTTCATGTCTATTATTCTTTTTCACAGATTTCACACATAATAAGAGAAATCCGACAGTTTCAACAGACGCCCTACAGGATCGATCTTCAACCTAAGGTAGAATCTCTGTTCATCCCAAAACTATAGCACGATATAATAAATACACACAATCTGGTTTAAAGAGACAGTCAGAGGATATGGAACTTCTGTATCATTTTCAACTAGAATTAAAGTGTATCTTATAAAAACAATTCTATTATTTACTCTTCCTCTTGTCATTTTTCTTGCCACAAAACACTATAAGTCAAACCAATTTCAAGCCTAAGTTGGTTATGTCATCTGTCATGTCAACAAGATGTATGAGTCAAGGTAAAATGTAATTTTCTGAAAACTCCTAAAATGGATTTTTGCGTTTTGGATAAATGCTCTTCATATCTTCTTTGGTGTTCCGTGGAAGAAAGAAAGTCATACAGGTTTGAAATGACAAGTAGGAGAGTATGATGATAGAATTTCATTTTTGGCTGAACCTTTCTTTCTAAAGGAAACGGGTCTCTCATGTCATTCCATATTTCATCGTTTTTGGAAGAACTATTTTCAACTACTTGACTTTGTCTTTCAGGTGACGCAGTACCTTCTTGACAAGACTCTTGTAATGGATGAAGACACGCTGTATGATTTATCTCTTAAGATTGAGCCGCGTCTCCCCGTCAACTAAACATGAAGTTAACATGGGACTGCAGAAGCGAGAAATATATATATATAAACTGAAAACATCCATACAGGACATCTACTCTGAAATCCGTCTAGTATGGAAACGGCAACTTGGTCATGTAACATCCGAGCTCTTCTTTTTCTTGCGTAGGTGATATTTCTGCTCTTAAAAACCATTTGCATATTAAAGCTCCTGAATGTATGTAAGCATGAAATGAACGTTGTTTGGTTATCATTTTTATTATGCAACTCAGGTTTAAATGTGCCTTTTTGTACATGATGTACAGTTGGAATATTTAATGGTACACATTTCTAGCATGAGACAATTCAGCATCTGTTTGACAGTACTGTGAATGTTTTCCCCGAATGCAAAATGTTCATGATGTTTTTGGAAGAAGGATCATTCCTTTGGCATTGCATTGGAGATGTTTTCTATGCGTACAAATCTATAAGTTGATGTATATGAATATGTGTTGAATGAGGCTTAACAGTGTAGCTGGCTGATCCTTTTCTGACCGAGTCTCTCCATCGTTCTGCTCGTGTCTCGGCAACATCCCCATCTACTGGAGCCGAATAGCTTTATAGATCCCTTACAGTTTACCAGATTGAATCCATTTTACTACAGTTATTTATTAATGCTCGGCTGCAATTGTTTAGTAAGCATGTTAGTTTTTGTCAGTAGAAATGTTTATGAGGCATGAATCTGCATTTGAATAGAAGCCACACATTCTGAAATTAAATTTAAGGTTGAACTTTAGATTTTTTGGTTACGTATGTTCTTCTAAACTGTGTCTTTAATAACGCTCTTATAGAAAAGAATGATCACTATTTATGTATCATTGTATGTACATCAATGCATTTAAAAGAATGCCATGGTAATACCGTAATACCATATCCAAACATGTTGTTGGTGAGTGCAGATGGATTGTTTACTTTTTTCACAAATATTCAAGTTTTAGTTCATTTTTGTACAAAGAAAATATTTTAATGTTTAAAGAATGCAAAGATTGATGGTGTATGGTACTATTTATTGTCATTTAATTTTAGTTAATTGTTTTTCTGTGAAACAGTCTCAAAAGCTTGCTGGCTGATGTGTGTCCATTTGTTGTAAATGTACTTCCTTCATACTGTTTCTTGATGTGTTTTGATACATTAATGTACGTCTGTTTTTCAACTCCAGCCACAAATGCATCCATCATGTAAACTTCTGAAATAAAACTCTCTCTCATCCTTATGTTTCAGTTTCAATCCCTCTCGGTGATTATGTATGTAAGAATGTACGTACAGTCCAAAGAAGGTTTAAGTCACTGTAATTGTAATTGTGTGCCCGCTATTGAATGTGGGACTATGGTGGCAGGTCTCAAGGGCAAACCGGACGACAGACATGGGTTATGACCAGGCACTTACACGGAAGAGGATTGGCCATCAGGTCAGCTTCTAATCCCATATCCAGGGAGGAGCGCCAGTTTTCCACACAGACTGTGTGCTTCCTGATACAGTCCACTGAGACTGAAGAGACTCAACAGGTAAAACTCTCTTTTCTTACTATATATATTGAAAAACATATTTATATAATTTTGAATGAGGGTATTAATAGTTAGGGATCAAAAACTACAGTTAAGCCATAAAAATCAGGAAAAAAGTTAATTGATTTGAAACACTGTTATTGTATATAAAGCAAATTTAAGATGGGCTTTTATTTCATTTCCTTGCAGAGTTTAATTATTTTAGCCTAAATGGGTCCTTAAGATTTTTCTTATTTAATTATTTGCTTCTGTTTAAAACTTTTAAACTTTTTGACTTTTCTTTAAAGCCAGCTCATGTTACTAGTTTAACCAATGACATTTGTCTGAAAATGATCTGTAAGATATTCTCGTCATGTTTTATTTGACAGTATTCTGCAAGCACCAAACGCTAATCCTTAAATTGCATGGCCAGTAATCCTCCGTGACAAAACTCATCTGAAAGATAGGCTTTAAACTGTAGTAACGTATCGACACAATGTCACAACACACTTCAATTTATTGTAGTTTGACGTCGATCCTGTGCTCGCAGGATTCTAGCTTTTTGTGTGACCGGCTCAGAATGTCATGGGTGAGCACGAGGTCTCAGCTGAGACTGATGCCAGATGAGGCTCAATTCCAAACACTTCATTTAGTCTCCAGGTCTATAAATAACACTTTCAGTTTTAGTGGCTTGCAGTTGCACGGTCAGAAGGGTACGAGTAAATGTTCAGGAGGGGAGTAAATGTTAAAGTTGAAGTATATGCCCTTGGAATCATGGTCAATCAAATTAGATAGCTTTACTTGTCTATTGAAAGCTGAAGTCTTCGAAAAACAATGAAAGTTTGATCCACGATTGTCCTTGTAAAGGACAGGTGCTTAGTATGGGACCTCAATAAAATGTCTTTGGCCCAAGGCATTCATGAGTGTCTTTGACTCTCAAAGGTTCAACACCTTTTAACCTCACAAGAGGTCAGATGACACTCTTAAGTTAATGGGACCATATGTCAAACTTTCTATTTGATAGCAAGTGTGATGCTCAAGTAAATCCGAGTTTAAACTATTGAATCACAGTGAAAATCTTGTTTCCTACTGACCACAGTGCTGACCGCATCCCGACTTTCTAACCAGAGACGCTGTGAAGATGGCTAGCTCGTTCACCAAGATGATGTCGGGCCGCACAGCTGGCTTGCTCTTGGCGAGTCTTGGAGCTGGAGCTGCGGCTACCGGGTACTTGATGAGCGACAGTGCTACCATTTCTGCAGAGGCAAGAAAAAAACTCTACCCTCCCAGGTACTTGCCAAACAGTAAGCATTCATCCCTAAGTTTATAAAGCAGAACAAATATGTATTATTAACATCCAAACCATGTCCAACTTTATGATAACTTTTTATCTTTTAACAAATTGCTACTTAAGTAACCACGTCTAAATCCAAATGCTCCCCACCTGTTCTATGGTGGAAAAAAATATGATCAGCAGTAGAGGTCATGGTGTACTGTAATGAAGTGTCACACAAGAACCATGTGAGAGGTAAAGGGGTAGGAACGTGAAACTTAAGTAGCTTATGCCCTGTCCTGCACACCACCTCGATCCCATTGATAGATGCCAAATAAGATCAGGGAGATTTAATCTCCTTGAAGGAGTCAGGGAAGGTAGCAGTTTTCATGTTCATATCTCATGCAAGAAATTACTCAAAACTATTTCTCTAAATATACAGCAATGCCTCCGAAGCTACTTTGGTTTGAGCCAGGACTTTAACCATGAATGAGCTATACTGTCAAAGCTTCTCCTGGTGGAACCAGAGTGTTGTCCGGACCTTAATCAAATTCACCTTCAGAATAACCTGTAAATGACAAGAAGGTGGATTGAGGATCTACATTAATGTTTGTGCCAAGATGAGAGACAACTACTTCTCGTCTAGGAACTTCCAAAAATCTATTCTTCTTGGTCCTTATAGACCTGATGTCTTTGACTGTTTGGTCACATCCTAATCAAGCCTACTTGAACAAGTGAATCACAGTCTTTAGTATTACTTGAAAATGGTAAACAGGTGTAGGGTTGGAACTAAACCGTATACTGTGCTACAGGACCGCTGTTGACTTACCCTTCAATAACAGAGTCTGACTAAAGATTGTGTATCTTAACAGTGCTGATTTCCCTGACCTTCGCAAGCACAACAACTGCATGGCCAGTGCATTGACCCCTGCCATCTACGCCAAACTGAGGGATAAAGCCACCCCAAACAGTTGGACTCTGGACCAGTGCATCCAAACAGGTGTGGACAACCCCGGTCATCCCTTCATCAAGACAGTGGGGATGGTTGCTGGTGATGAGGAGAGTTATGAGGTACTCTTTTGACCAAAGGTTTTGCAGGGTTATATGAAAATACACTAGCTAGACACTAAACTTGCACTGTCATCCGATGCTTCAGGTCTTCGCTGACATCTTTGATCCAGTAATCAAGGACAGACACAACGGCTATGATCCACATACTATGAAGCATCCCACTGACCTGGATGCCTCTAAGGTGCATTTTTACTCTTCCATCCATCCATAATGACCGTTTCTCAACATTAGTTTTAATCCTACTCTCCTTTAACTCAGCTCACATCAGGCATGTTCGATGAGAAATACGTCCTGTCCTCCCGTGTGCGCACTGGCCGCAGCATTCGTGGCCTCAGCCTTCCTCCCGCCTGCAGCCGTGCGGAACGCCGTGAGGTGGAGAAGGTGACAATCCAGGCGTTGGCTGGTTTGAAGGGAGATTTATCTGGACGTTACTACAGCCTCACTGACATGACTGAAGAAGAACAGCAGAGACTTATTGATGTGAGTTTGATGTTTGGAGTCCAAAGGTGTTTTATTTTCAATGTGACTATTTGTGTTGAATTGTGATAAATCTGAACTCTTCCTCATGCTTGCATGGCTCAGGAGCATTTTCTCTTTGACAAGCCAGTATCTCCACTGCTCACTGCATCCGGCATGGCCAGGGACTGGCCGGATGCTCGTGGAATCTGGTAGGACTCAATGGGAAAAGATGGAGCTATGAGAACCATATAAACCCAACCAATCCCCACTGTTTAGTTTTCATTCTTGTCTTTTGACTTTTATAGAGTGCAACGTTTTGTTTCAACCATATGCTTTTCCCCCTTATATGTATTCCTCGTCTAGTTTTACCTACTTTCGTCTACCTTTCTTTCCTACCTAGGACCACTTCCTGTTTGACAAACCTGTGTCTCCCTTGTTGACGTGTGCATTTATGGCCCGTGACTGGCCAGATGCAAGAGGCATCTGGTATGGTTTTAGAAACGTACTGACATGATTTTGACCAACATTTTGGAATCTAACTATTCACAAGAGAATGAGCTTGAGTAGCAGACAGTGTTTAACCAGAACAACAATTCTCACACCCAAAAAGAAGGAAACTGGCTAAGGATGAAGTACGTTACAGCTGAAATGCACCGCACATCTTAGTGCATGCTATGGGATACAAGTGTGAGCTACTAGATTGTGGATTGTGCTATATCTGTGGAACTGCATTAACTGCATTAAAAATATTTTTCACTTTCTTTATTCGACACCTTCTGTATATGTAAACATTTTTTCCAAGGCACAACAACGATAAGACTTTCTTAATATGGGTCAATGAGGAGGACCACACCAGAGTTATCTCCATGGAGAAGGGTGGCAATATGAAGAGGGTGTTTGAGAGATTCTGCAAAGGACTAAAACAAGTAATGGCACACCACCTAAACATATCTATGTGGGACAACCTGCTGTTTTTTCTAAACCTATCTAGATGTTTTTTGTTAAATGAATTTTAATTAAAGTCCATATAACGTTAGCTTCTTGCAAAGTTGTCCTTTTGATGTAAATTTGGCTCAACTTATTGTTGAACAGGTGGAACACCTGATAAAGGAGAGAGGCTGGGAGTTCATGTGGAATGAACGTCTTGGCTACATCCTCACCTGCCCGTCCAACCTTGGCACTGGCCTCAGAGCTGGAGTGCATGTCCGCCTACCAAAGCTCAGCAAGGTATCATCTAACTTTAAGAAAGTTTTTAGAAAGAAACCTGTTGATATCATTCACAACAGTCAATAAAAGATACTTCATGTGGTGTAGTGAAGTGTAAGCCGCATTACTGAAACAATTGTCCATAGGATCCACGCTTTGGCAAGATCCTTGATAACTTGAGACTGCAGAAGCGAGGAACTGGAGGTGTGGACACAGCTGCAGTGGGCGACACCTTTGACATCTCAAACCTTGACCGCCTGGGCAAATCTGAGGTACATTTTACAACATCAACGAGTGTAGATCATGGTGAATAAAAGGGGTCTTAATGTGTATGTGTTTGCCTGTCCTAACAAGGTCGAGCTGGTACAGATGGTCGTTGATGGGGTCAACTATCTCATCGAGTGTGAAAAGAGATTGGAGAAGGGCCAGGATATTAAGATCCCATCCCCCATCTCCCAGTTCAGGAAGTGAGAGATGCTCTTCTAATAAAGTCTGGATCCGGTGCAGCAGAGCAAAATATGGACAATCTTTCCTTCTATCCCCAAACAGAAGGTCTTATATATACACAAAGCTCAATAAAATAATTGTAAAATGTTAAATTGTTTCTTTAGTTCTGTCCAAAGACTTTTGCTGCTTCTTAAAGGACTATACCAGCAGGGTTCTCCACTTTTCCATCTCAGACAATAATGGGTTTATGGTAACACCACTGAGCCAAGATTTCAGGCTTACCGGCCAGACACGCAGTATTCTACTCAAATGAAAACAGGAATTTCTTTTTCTAATCAAATTTCAGCCCACAATTATTTGGAAAACTGATTATACCTTACCGCTATAACACACATTTGTAATGTACGCTGTACGTAAAAATGTCCACAAAAGCATTTTGGATTAGTTATTAGTGCATTAGGTCTCCCACTGTCAGACAGACTAATCCAGCTTGGCTAATTTCTCCACTTAGAGCTGCTTAGTGCCGTATCTAATAATGTTAACCTTAATTCTTCACTTAAAAGAGAAGTGTGTTAGGGGTGTGGCTAAAGGGTACTTTTACAAATCTATAAGAGTTAACATACTGTTAAACAAAGCCATTGCAACACAATAAAAAAGGAGTACTTCTGGAGGATCTACTAGTAAAATCTATTTGTACTTTAGTAATTTTGTACCCAAGAATGGACATGTACTGTGATAATACCACGATATTTACACAAGACCCTACGCTCGAAAATGTCATGGTAAATAAATATCCGATGAAAATCAGATGGTCGATTCCAGCATCTGGACTTGACATAATGTTCTCAGAATAAAATTACTAGTTACTAATTAACTAACCCTTGTTAAAAGTGTTTTATCGTCAGAAAAATATCAGTCTATGCACAAGTTTTCTATATTAAAAAGACAAATTAGCCTGCGGTAAAGACATGGCAAAATATTGACAATGGTTTTTGGGTGACACCAAACTTATTAAGATATGTGTGAATTAAACTGTACAAACAGAATAAATAATCTCTTACCAATGGCCAAGAGATAGGCCTTCAAAGACCAGAAATTACTGTATTTTTATTTTCATGTGTCTGTGTATGAGCAAAATGTAGCGTTAATGGATTTGACAACCTCTGAGATACTTGACCATGAAAATGATTGACAAAAATTTAAATTAATAAAAAGACAGGAAATTAGCTAAAGATTAAGTAAGTTACAGCTGAAATGCACCGTAAATCTTAGTGCATGCTATGTGATACAAGTTTGAGCTACTAAAAGAAGGCCACACCTAACTCACTAGGAGTACCTTCTTTTCTAACCTACTCTATCAACAAAAAAAAAGCTTTTGAAACTTCTCTCTCTGTGTAACTTGGTAGCATTGTTGTAGCACTTGTTCACCTATTGTTGTATCGGCTATTTACCGCTTCATTGTCTCCTCGACTATTGTAAGTCACTTTGGATAAAAGCGTCTGCTAAATGACTAAATGTAAATGTACTAGATTGTGCAGGATTTGTGGAACCCATGTAATCCACGAGATACTCGACTATGAAAAATTTTCAAAAATTAAATAATGCTACAAAAATGAGAAAGAGACCTCACATGGGTATTTGAACTATCAAATGTTGACTAATTCATTATAAGTATACTATAAATCTTTGGTAAAACGATGTATTTGTTCATTGTAATGTTGACATTATTACAGAATTGCTCAGATTACACTCTTGCTTGGACCAATAAGACAAATACTTTAAGTAGTATACGTTCCATTTTGGAAACCCTAAGTGTTTTAGAAAAATCTCTATTTATGGAATATGTGTGTGTGTGTGTGTGTGTGTGTGTGTGCGTGCGTTTTATCCACAGATTTTCTAATTCATAGTGTTATTTCATAGCACACTCTTTTAAATAAGATAAATGTTTGTGACAGCTTGAAAAAAGTTGAGATGTGTAGTTACACAAAGTAACACAAAGTATTTTTTGCTTTACTTTTTTATGACATCATAAACATTGGTGACAGTGACTAAGCTGAATTTTTACGAGATACAAACTGAGAATATGAAGAATATTTCATCTTTTTTCCACAGAAAACAGTGCAACCTAAGCAAATATATAAAAATCAAAATATGAGAGAGATGAAAATGAACTTCCACGCATCTTAAAAACCATAATGTATTATATGATTTCGTTCAAAGATTTTATGGATTTGACTTATTTAATAATTTCTTACATGTGAAAGTGAAACGACTTTGCAGAATACTACGGTCAACCAGAGTAAATTGTTAGGAAAACAGTCAAGAATCATTGCACGGCAGACTGCATTTCCTGGACACATCTCTGTGCAACTTAAGAACAAATTAAAAGGAAGGAACTTTTACCTCTCAGCCCCGCCCACTGCCCTGTCCCACCCATAAATCTCAGAAATGTATTAAGATCTCAAACGCACGTGTCCCACGATAATGCTTCACCAGCCGGTGGACACCCAGAGGCAAGTCACAGGGTCTTTTAAGCCGAAGGTGAAATTCGGCTGGGATTTTGGGCTCCGTGGGCTCAGAGAATGCTGGGGGACCGAGAGTGAGAGCATGTTTGCGGGAACTCTGATTGGGGAAACGGTTTTGCGGGCAGAAGAGAAACAAAATACGCGCCTGTGCGATATCAGTCCACTGGCCGCTTCTCGCCATGTTTCTTCGTAAACTCATCTGCATTCTTAAAGAATTTTTTACGGTCTTTGGAATATTCTTCTGCTAGGTCAGCCCTCAGTGGGTGTTCTGGTTGGGGGTCATTGACGAGGGCAATGAGAGACTGGATCACTGTCAAGGAGAATAAAACACAGGTTATAATTTAACAACATCAACATGTTGTTGGCCCTCTTCTTAAACTATTGGTGAAAGATGTTGTACCTTGGTCCGTTTTGGTTGCTGGTTTCCAGTTCTCGGCGCTTATGACTGGCAGACACACCTGACCCTTCTCGTCAATGTTTGGGTGGTATATCTTTGTTTTAAATGTGATCTTCGGGGGTTTAAAGGGATATTCTGCGGGGAACGTGATCTCAATCCGGAACGCACCTTTATCGTATGGAGGGTTGTCCTTGAGGAAAAGAAACACCAATGAGATCTTAACACACGTTATTGGATTGAAAATTCTCTTTTGTGTGAACTTACAGGCACAATGAGCCCTTGCCAGGTCAGAATGTTTGACTCATCAACCTGAATGTTGCGGAAGTTTTTCATTCCAGACTTGCGGATCTCATCAAGTTCCTATAAAACAGAATACGATCATCTATAAGTCATTCTCATACTACATCCAACACTTCCTCAACTTTTAAGATTTTGAGAAATCTTTATTACTTTAATGCACAACTTTAATACAAAAACAGAATACGATCATCTATAAGTCATTCTCATACTACATCCAACACTTCCTCAACTTTTAAGATTTTGAGAAATCTTTATTACTTTAATGCACAACTTTAATACATCAACATATTTAAAAAAAAACTTATAAATCATGTATTAGTAAAACAAAGTTCTTTTAAATTCTTGAGCATTTGGTTTGTTAATGTGTCTTCATCTTGAAGGAGTCTCAGTGAAGACACAAACACTTCCGGTTTCAGTATTACATAAATAAACTGATGTTATCAGCAGACAATGTTCTTCTACATATAAAAACACGAATTGTTCTTTTAATGTTGCTGATTTTTGTCTTTTTTTGACATTTTCTTGCTTTGATGTCGTTTGGAAACTCTGACAGAATTGAGTTTCGATTTTGTTTAAGTGAAAGTGTTTGTCGTAACATTATCGATTTATAAACAACTAAGT